>VZTV01033383.1:0-40302 GCA_013400875.1 Anhinga rufa | reverse complement strand
GGGGGCTGTGATTTTGGGGATGCCCGTCGCGGATTCGGTGCCCAGGAGGAGCGGGATGGGTGCTCTGGCAGCCCCGGGAGGGGAGAGGGGGAAAGGAGGGGGGGGCCCGACCCCCGGTGGGACATCCCCGGTGCTCCCCCCGCACCCCGTGGCTGCCAACGAGGTGCGCCTGGCACCCCTAAAACACACCCCAGGCTCCGAGCAGAGATGTGAGCACCCCGAAAACATCGCTGCACTAACAGTGTGGGGGCTGCGGCCGTGCTCCCCCATCCCCGAGGGCTCCCCAGCCGGGCGCTGCCAGGGCCGGTTTACCGGAGCCCTCCCTGGCTTGGGGCAGCGTTTCCCAGCCAGCGGCTCGGGAACGGGAGCGTTTTCCCGTGCCATCCATCATCCCCGCTGAAAGCCCGTTGACGTCAACCCCGTCCCATGCACGCCGGTCCCCACCGCTGGGGAAACGGGGGTAGGGACCGGTGAAAGCGGGGGGTCCTGCTTGGGGAGGGCTTGCCTTGGGGCCTCATCCTCGCACCAAGCAGCCCACGTAATGCCGGTGCTCACCTTTCCCTGGGCTTCCCGATATATCCAGCCTGTGCTTCGTGCATCGATTTGCTCAATCCGGAGAGCCTGCTCTGTCCTCTGTGGCATTTTGTGCAGCTACTGTGGCTGGTCCTGTAGGGAAATCCATTAAAGAACTGGTGAGGAGGAGTGAAACGATGCCCTGGGATGGGCAGAGGCCCCTGCGCTGCTCCCTGCTTACTATAACTGGGGTTACAGTCAGCGGGGAGAAGCTCGAGGGCAGCGTGGCCATCCCTCATCCCCCGCAGCGGGAAAGCACCCGCACCAGCGTGGGCCTGGCCAGCAACCGCGTCTGCTGAGCTGCTGCAGAGCGACGGCTGCTCTGCGCCTCCAAACAGTCCCCGGAGCCGGGGCCACCGCGTGGGTGCTCACACTGAGCCGCAGAGCTGTCCCCGTGGGAGGTGGTGGCTGTGCCGGGCTCTGTGGTGGCCAGTGCCCGCTCCCCGGGGGTCCGGGAAGCACAAGCACGGTGAGGGGTATTTCGAGGCCAAACAAGACAATTAGCCCTGGGCTGAATTGCATCACTTGGTGCACAGGGAACATCCTGTGGGGCTGCGCTGCTCATTTCATTAGTGTGCTGAGAGCAGGAGCCTGCCGATCCCCTCGGGCCGGCCGCGCGAGGGTGGGCTTCGCTTGCAGCACAAACCCAGCGGCTTTGCTGCCAGGCACAGCAACCCGGGGCCGTCCCTCCACCGCAGGACGAGGGGCCACCTGCCCCAACCAGCCCTTGCATGGCCGGCCGCGTCGCACGGCCCCTTCCCCGAGCAGTGGAGCGGCTGCACCCTCACCTCCAGCCCCGGTTTAGACGTGCGCCCATTTCTTTCTACATCAACACCCTTCTACTGTGCTTACACACCTCTCCCAAAGAGCGACGTACCTTCTCCGACATCCCTTTGCGAGAGCGAACTCCTGCCACCTCCCACGTCCTGGTGCTCCTCCTCCCAGCGGGCACGGTGCTCCTGGGCTCTCGCTTTGTCCCCTTTTCAGCCCCGTCCTCGCAGCAACAGCCTTTGTGGGACATGCACAAGAGGATGAGATCGTGGCACCTTGGTCTGCCCCTTGCTTGGCCCCTTGCACCCCAAACTGGGAGGCAAATCCCCACGCACCCCGAGGTCTGTCTTCCCGCAGGTTCTGCTGCCCCTCGAGCTCAGCCGAGTCAGCCCACACGGATCGGGCTCTTCATGGGCTTACGCCCGCTCTCGCTGCGCCACGGCCCTATGGGAAGCGTCTCAGTGATGCGAGGTGCAGTTTAAGGTTATGAAAATGCCCAGTTTTCCTGCTTATTAAAACCCAAGCCGTGCAGCACCATCTCCTTGCATCCATTTCAATGCACTTAAAATGTTTTGTCACAGCATCGCAAATAGCAGGGAAACAGACTCATTTAGTAATTATTTTAAAGTGATTTAGCGCAGGATTGACAGCCCTGCTGATACACCATGTTCTTTGCCTGCCGGGTTCAGGGGCTCCCCTCCTGCCCTGGGATGCTGCGTTGGACCGCAGAGGGATCATGGTGGGGGCCTCCCCGGGCTCCTCACCCTTCCCACGGACAAAGGGGCTCCTGGAGCTGGAGGTCTCTCAGCCTGCAAATAGTGAATTTTAGTTGTTGGGTGGTGGAGCGATGCGAGAGCATTTGGCCTTTGCTTTGGGCCCCAGCCGGGGCACGCGTGCTCCGGTGAGCAGCACCTTACCGGGATCAGCCGCTCCAGGGTCCCATCGGCCCGTCCTCCCGCTCTGCCGGGGATGCGGGTGCCGGTGCCACCCCAGGAGAGCTGCCCTGGCTTCTCTCACCAGGTCAGGCGCAGACCGTGGCAGAGCAATGGATGTTTGCTGCGGGCAGTGCCAGGCTCCCGCCGTCTCTTGGCATCACTCCGGCTCACAGAAGTCTTCCTCTGGCAAGCAAGTTTTCTGCTGATCCCTTAAGAAGCTCTGCTATAATAGTGCAGTCTTAGCATTTAAAAAGCAACTTTTTCTGCAAACAGCCTGCCTTACCCCCTGGCTCCCGCTGGGCTCTGGAGCGAGCTGGGACCTGCAGGCTGGATGCAGCCAGGCAGGGCGGATCAGACCCTGTCAGACTGCGTCTGGGCTGCTGGCACCAAGCTGTCATGGGGCCACCTTCACCGTCCTGCTGCTGGACACGGAGCTGGGGGGGCCACGGGGGGTGCGGGTGTGTTTGGTCACCCATCCTAGAGCTGCAGGGCCAGCGGCTCAGTCCTGGGGAGCCCAACATGGGGCTGCAGCATTGGACACCTCTGCTGCGGGCAGGCTTAAGTGACCAGAGGCAGAATATGGTCAGTACTTTGATTTGAAACCAAGGGGGCTTCAGAGGTCTTGGCCCACGTGGGATGCAGAGCCCCTGAAATGCAAAGCGATATTTGCTAAAGCAGAAAGGAGTAGGAAGGGGCGGCAGTTGGGTGCTGGCCGCAGGTGGAAGGAAATCAGATGTTCCTGCAAGAGGAGGAGTGCTGGTAGGAGCAGCAGAAAGCCAGAGCTGATAGCAGTCCTTCCCCTGGAGGAAGCAGCTCCATGAAATATTGATGGGATTCACACACAGCAGACGAGCAGCGCGAGCTGCATTGCAGAGCTCGGAGCCGTGCAGCCGGGAAGGCAGCGGCTGCTGGGTAACGGGAAAAGCTCCTTTCCACAGCCCCTCCGTGCCGGTGGAGATTGGTACCAGCCCCGTCGCGGCAGTGTGAGCCTTCAGTGCCCGAGCACCAGGCGAGGGGTCGGGGTCTGAGGATGGGTGTTCCCATCCCCGACCCATCCCGGGGCCCACCAAAGGCCCTGGGCTGGTTTCTTACATCCCTGCTGCCTCCCCACGGAAGCGGCCCAGTTTTCGGGGCCGCGCGGCCGCAGCATCACACTACCCAAGGCGGCTGCCGCGCGCCTGCTCGTGCATGTCCCCAGCGAGGTCCTGCTCCCTCCCAAGCTGCCCTTCATGGCCAGAACCAGCACCGGGGTGCAGCCAGCGCAGCGGCACCGAGCTCTGCCCTGCAGGAGCCTGGTCCAGGCAGCAAGCCTGTGGGATGAGTCCGGACCAGCAGGGATGGTCCAGTGCTTGCCGCAGTGCCACGAGCCCTCATCCGCCGGGCAGCTACCCCAGCAGGCTGGGCTCGGCGGGAGCTGGCCGTCCCTCAGCCACAGCCCTGCCGAGTGGCTTTTGCTCCTCTGGTTCTGCTATGTTGCCTAGGAAACGACGGGATTCAGCGCAGATCTGATTTAACTGAGCGGCAGACGTCATGCAGGGACATGGGGGAAAGGGACGCCGTCGTCAGGGCACTGGCCCTGGGCTCCTGGTGTCGCGGAGGGGGATTAGCCCAAGATCAGGCCACCAGGCAGGGGCAGAGGTGGGTGCCCCCGGCTCCCGCAGCCATCTCCCCCACCCAGTGAAAGATAGCTGCGAGGTGGGTGCGGGAAGATGCCGTGTTCCTGCCTGTCCCTCCCGGAGATACTCGGTTCCCATCTGCCAGGAGCATCACTTCTGCTGGAGCTGCGGCACCCACACTGGCCGCAGATGGACACGTGCTTTGCGAACGGGGATGGCGAGGAAATCACCGTGGCTGAGGTGTGAGTGGACACAGTCGGCACCGAGGAAGACGCAGGCTCCATCGCAGGGCAGTCGGTTCTTGCGTGTCACGCTGTCGCTGCTGGGGCTGTGCTGGAGACCCCTCGCAGCGCTGCGGCTCCGGTTATCTGTCGCTCCCGGTCCGTCCCTGCGCGCAGGAGCAGCACGGCCGCGCAGAGGAGAGCGCCTGCAGCAGAAAGGCTGTTCAAACCCGACCCGCTCCCAGGCTTGAGACGTACCATCCCACTGCTTGCCCCAGGAGAGACGTGATGGGTCGCTGGAGGAGCTGGTCTCCGTGAAACCATCTCTCAGCCCATCGGGATGTCCCCAGGCCACAGCGCTGGCCGCTGTCACCACCCTCCCGTCGGCGGGTCTGTGCAGGGGACCGAGCCCTCCACCCACGCCACGACCGCCGGCACTTCCCATCCCGGTGGAAAGCCTCCACCTGCCGCAGACGGACTGGGCTGCGCGGTTGCCTTCCCGGCAAAGCCCCGTGTGCCGGGGCACTGCCGACACAAGCAGCTCCTGGTGCTGCTCTGCCATCCCTCCCGGAGAGCAGCTCCGGTGTTCTGCCCTCCTGCTCCCACCTGGAGAGGAGCAACCCGGCAGGAGCATGCCATGGGGTTTGCCCTGTGTTCCTCCTCCTCCTCCCGGGTGAAGGCTTGCTGAACCTCACTGCAAAACAGTCAGGCCTTTTTCCAGGCGCACAGGCAGGGGCTGGAGCGCCCTTGGGAAGGAGCTGCTCCCGCAGGATCCCTGAGCACAGCCCTGGCTCGGCCCCATCCAAACCTCTCCCCGCTTAGCTCCACTTTTCCCACAAATGGAGCACATTTGGACCCATCCTTTAACTTCAAGGTTTCTACTTCCCGTGGAGACTGTGCAGGAGGATTAATGCTCTGCCTCCAGCGTGTTTCAGCCAGAATATAACTTTTATAACCTGAGCAATGAGATGCGTAACTCCAGTAGCTGGAGTTACTTGCAAGTTCTCAGCTCATGCGCACTGAATTATACCTCTTGCTGGGCAATTAAATTTATACGAGCAACTGCCTATCAAACCTGAAGCAATTAATTAGAATTAAGTACTTTTAGGGGAAATAAGCCCTTGCCTTTCTTCCCAATACAAGGAGGAGCACGTGCTTGTGAGCTGTGCCACTGCGGCTTGCCCCAGCGCGTTCTGCCCGGCTCAGGACTGGCAGGGCCTCGCGGCAGCAGCTCTAACAAGCTTTTCTTTCCCCAAAAGTGCTGATTTTAGGGCCTACCTGCTCCAGATGTTGGCAGCATTTCAGTGCTCTCCCTCCAGGCTGGAGGCAGCCCCAGCACAAGGGGCCAGGGGCTGTAGGGGCAGCTTGGGGGCAAGAGGACCTGCTACCCCACTGCCGGGGCTTTTCAACCCCATCTCTCCCTTGGGACACCCACCTTGGGGGCCTAGAGGGAGCAGACAGCCCCAAAAATCCCTCTGCCCCCTTCCCTGGTGAGGCAGCATCCCAGTCAGCCCCACCTCCGGGTGCTCATTTATCACCTCCCTCCTCCTCCTCTCCCCACCCACCATCCCCACCTGCGTGGGGGCACCCACTGGGCTCCTCCCGCCTTCCCCAGAGCCTTTGTCAAAGCACCCACATTTTCCCATCAATATTTTGCCCCCCATTTCTACCTCGGTGGGATATTTGGGGCCAGAGCTCCCTCGCAGCCCCGGGTTGTTCCTCGCCATGTGCAGCCCCTGACACTGTTGGGTCTCTGGGGTGCACTGGCAGCGGGACCGTACACTCTTGTCAGCTCCTTGGGGTCGCCTGTGACCCCCCCCCAGCCTCTGTGCCGCCTTGCTCCCCACTTTCCCTGGCTCCAGCATCCCCTGGCAGGTCCATGACACCTGGCTGGGGGGGCCCAGCGGGGTCATCCTGCGCCCGAAGCCTGGCCCAGCCCCACCGAGGCACATCCCACCCCACTGGACCGCTCTGCCCCTGCTTGGGGCTGGGAGGAGAACTGGGTCAGCGATGTAACCATGGAGATGCTGAAGGAGATGCTGAAGCAGCGCCGGCACAGCCCCGCTCTCCAGAACCCTTTAAAGATTAACCAGACCCGTCACCCTCCGGCTCCAGCCAGGGATGGGGCTGGGGGGCTGAGCCTCCTTGGCGCTGCCCAGTCCTCCTCCACCTGCGCCGGGCGGTAAGATGCCTCCGTCTCCTCTCTTCCTTCGGGGTGCCAGTGCGGGGAGGGCTTGGCCCTGGTAGCCTCGCCGGGGCTCCAGCACCGCAGCGGTGATCAAAATGCAACAGGGAACCTGTTTTCCTGCCGGTTGTGCTTGTCTGCGCGTTGTGCATCGGTACCGGGCGCTGGCTGCGTGTCCGCTGAGCACTGGAGCAGCCGGGGGGATGCTCCAGCCATGACACCTCTCCCGGCTGCTCAGCCGGTGCCCAGTGGCTCCGTGCATCCCGCAGCTCGCGGGGGAACCGGGGCTGGCTCGCTGGAGAACTTCTCGGCACTCGCGGTTGTTGTCTTTTCCCGCAAGGACGGTGCGTGGCGGCGGTAAGGGCTGGCGGGGGCTGCGGGCGCTGTCCCCCACCCCGGCGGCTTGGGGACGTGTTTCCATGGCAGGGAAGGAGGGGGCTTGCATGCGATCCAGCCGCTGCTGGATTTGGTTTGTTCTGAGCATCCCCCTGTTTTGCAATATAAAGAATAAACAGGATACAGAGGCGGGGGGTGAAGGGAAACCTGGTGCCATTCCCCGCATCCCCCACCTGCTGCTGGGGAAAGGGAGTCGGGGAGAGGCAGCATCAGGGCTGCCTGTGCCGGCTGAGGATGCTGTCGCGGTGCCGAGGCCGGCTCGGCGGTGGGAGCCACGGGCTCTGCTGCTGTCGGAGCTTGGGCACGGTCGCCAGCCGAGCTCGTCTCAGCAGCGAGCGCTGGGCACCTCCCTGATCCCCCTGTCCGGCACCCGCTCCTGCAGAGGCCAGAAGCAGATTGTGAAAAGAGATAAGGGGTAAAATCATGGGCAGGGTAAAGAAAATCCTTCCTCTGGACTGAGGAGCGCGCGCTCCCCTTCCTTTGCAGTGGATTATCCTTGTGTGTGTTGCATTGGAAATGATCCCATTAGCGCTGTGCTCTCCTGATCTAATTTGCTTCCACCAGAGCCCAGTGCTCTCCTGGCGGCTGAAGCACCGAGCGGGGAAAACAGCAGCAGGAGCCTTTTGTGTTCTCCTGGCCGTAGAAATAACAGGGCTTCGTTGTGCCACAGCTCTCCTTGCCCATAACGCCGCGTGGAGAGGCCTGAGCTGGGCGCTCCTGCAAAGGGGCGATGTGTTGGTTTAGGCACAGGCTAACATCAGGTTTGCAGGTGGGGAAACTGAGGCACGGGGAAGGGAAGCAGCGTGTGACCGAGGGGGCGCTGGAGCTGCCGTTGGGGAAGCAGTCGGGATCCATGCTTTGTGGCAGGCGCTTCCTAAGAGAAACCCCAGCCCTTGCGAGTGGTGCCAGCGGGTTTGGAGCCTGGAGGGTGCCTGGAGAGCAGTGGGTGGCATCAGAAAATGCTCATCCCAAAGGTCCCAAAGGTCGCGGCTCAGCCCCGTCCCCTCCTCGAGCAGACGCTGAGCACAGGGCGAGCGCTGCTGGCTGCTCTCACCCCTCTCACTTCCCCGCACCGGGGCAGCTCCGGGCTGTGGAGCTGGTGCTCGCCCGGCACCTCCGGCTTTATCCGAGGGGCTCGAGCCCTTGTGCAAGCATCTGTTCATCAGCAAAGGCGGAAAAAGCCTCCGCGCACACACAGGCACGCACGATGGGAAGCACGTGTTGCGGTCGTGGCGCACCCCAGATCTTGCTAAGGCAAGGGGCCGTGCCGGGGCCCCGCTCAGCGACGAGCGCTGCTGGGCGTGAGGAGCGGAGGGTGAAATCGGTGGGTCGCTGCCACGCGCTCGCCCGCAGAGCTGGGCAGGAAAGCACCGGCCAGAAGGGAAACGCGGGACGGCTGCTGCTCTCCGGCAGCTCATTAATGATATTAATGACTAATCGCCCACTTGCCCCTGTTTGCATCCCTTCTGTAATTAATAAATCCATGAGTTCAGCGGTGCTGGAGCCGAGCCCGCGGCTCCCATCATGTCTCAGCCCAACCGTGCCCCTGCGAAGCTCCGTCCCCCGATGGCAACGCGCAGTGAAGCCCCCTGCCTTGCCCCACTCCCCTGTTCCCGGCCATAACTTATCCTCTACGTTTGTGGCTCTCTCTCTTGTAAAAGAAATATTTTTCCAGGCGCTGCCTCCATCCATTATCATAAAGTGGCTTCACTTGGCCTGGAGTTAATAATTCACCTTTCCTTGGAAGATGGATGCTCCCATCCCGCTGGAGTTTAAATATTCATAGGGAAGGGAAGGCAGCAACTGCTGCGCGGCGCGGGAGGTCTGGCAGCCGCATCGCAGCCTCTGCCGCCGGTGAACGCCCCGCTCCCTGGCAGCGCGGCCCCCCGGCACCCTCGGAGCATCTGCGGGGCCCCTCCAGGCTGCCAGGGCGTCACGGTGGACCCCAGGAGGAGCCCGGCGTGGTTTGCTGGGCTGGGGCCGCATCCAGCCCCCCGTGGCAGGCAGCCATCTCGGGGTGGAGCAGAGGCACGCCCGGAGCAGCACGTAGGGATGCTGCAGCCGCGGTTTGGAGAAGGAGACGCGTGGGAGGAACTTTGCTGGTTGTGATTTTGCCTGGACGCCTTCGGCGGGGGTGGACGGGGCTATCCCTGAGCGTCAGGGTCCCCTCCTGCTCCCGAGCCGGGCGAGTTGGTGACACACCGAGTCCTCTGCCCACTGGTGGGTATCTCCTGGCCGTCAGGGGCTGCCCAGGTCCCCGTGGGTGCTGAGGCAGGACTGGTGGGTCCATCCCATGACCTGGCTGCACGGGGCGGGGGTCCTGCCTCCCTTCCCTCGCTGCACCCTGCAGGGTGGGGTGGGCAAAAACGGTCCCGATGGGTTGTGCCACCTGAATTTCATGGCTTTGAAAGCGCCTTGGGGGACCATCCATCCCCGTGGGGCCGCGCTGGGTGGGAGCGCGGTGACATGGCCAGTGCCACCGCCCAGCATTGCTGGCCTTGATGCGTCCCCTGGCTTCCCCCCACAGCTGATCCCACCCAGCAGAGCCGGGGCCCGTGAGCCTGCGAGCGGCTGACCATGTTCAACGGGGATGCCAGCTCCTCGGCGGCCAGGAATGTCATCCGCAGCTCCAGCATTAGCGGCGAGATGTACAACATCGAGAAGAGCGCGCGGGGCAGCGCCGACTCCGTCACCATCACCGCCAGCAAGAAGAGGCGCTCCAGCCTGGGCGCCAAGATGGTGGCCATCGTGGGGCTGTCCCAGTGGAGCAAGAGCACGCTGCAGCTCAACCAGACCGGTGAGCTGCCGCGGCCCCCCCGGCGCTGCCAGCGCCCCCAGCTCGGCCCTTTGCTTTTAGGAGAGGTGCACGCTCCCGGCTGCCCAAAGCAATGCTCTAGCCGCCCCCCCCGTGTCTGATGAAGACACCTAAAAAAGCCCGTTGTAAATCCCCCCCCCCGCCACACCAACCCCGGCACTTCTCCAGGTGCCAAAACCATCATTGGCAAACCTGAGGCAGGGACGCTGCCGGAGCTCTGCCAGCACGGGGGGCTGGGCTCAGCACCCCCCCCACCCCAGTGGGTGCGGGGCTGTGGGCAGGGAGGGAGGGAACGAACTTGGAGAAAGGACTTGTCAAACGGTCTGGCTCTGGGAAATATTTAAATGCTTAAAATAGCTTTTTAAAGGGCGGGGGAAGCAAAAGGTTCATTTTAGTGCAGCCTTTCTCTCTAGTTATTGCTTTTTTATTCTGGTTCTTGTTGGCATTTCATGAATTGGGAGATATTCTATAAAGAGAGGAGTTAATCCGGAGCTCTGCACATCTGAGGTGTTTCTGAAAGGGTATAATTATCCCAAAAAGCCAAGCAAAAAGTGCCAGTGCCGGGCAGAACCACACCTGGGGTCGGCAGGACTGGGGCCGTCCCGGCTGCCGGTGCCCAGGTGAGCAGCGCCTGCGCCGGGGGGGCTGCCAGGATCGGGCAAACCCTTCCATGGGGGCAGCCCTGAATCAGCAACGCAAACCTGACTCGGCCAGGAGCAGCTGCGGCGTGGTGCCGACACGCTCACGGGGCAGGAGCGGGGCTGCCGGCGGTGCCAGGGGTGGCTGCTCGGGCCACCACGCTCCTCCTTCTGCCATCTGCCACCGCCTGGGCTGCGTGGCGGCGCGGACGGTGTAACTGCGCGGAGAAAGGGAGACTTCGCCGATGGGTCAGCGTCGGGGCTGTGCCCCTTCCCTGCAGCATGGGGACGTTGGCACATGTCGAGGGGGCCCTGGGCGTTTTGGAGGCTGGGAGGTGGCTCTGCAGCAGCACAGGCCAGGCTGGGATGGTGCCAGCACGTGAACTGAGTCTGGCAGGTCTCAGCACGTGGGGGTGCGGGTGGGCTCGCGGCCGTGCGATGGGACGACGGCATCGGTGCTGCGTGAAGGCTGCGGGGAGACGGAGCTGGGACACGGGGAGCACGGGCAGCCCGTGGCTCTCCAGCACGGCGTGAGCAGCACCAGGACATGTGCCCGTGCGGGGTCCTGCAGGGTTTCATCCCCAGGGAAAGGTCGCATAAATCAAAATGAATCATGCACCGAAGGTGGGGAGCAGCACACGGGGAGGCCGGTTCTTCTGTTGGTTTGATGCCCGTCCCGCAGGAGGGTCTGGGGGCGGCGAGTGCTTTCCGGGCTCACCCCCTGTCTTGGCTTCCAGAGGGCGGCCCCAAAAAGCTGCGCAGCAACATCCGGAGGAGCACGGAGACCGGCATCGCGGTGGAGATGAGGACCAGGGTCACCCGGCAAGGCAGCCGGGAGTCCACCGACGGCAGCACCAACAGCAACAGCTCTGATGGCACGTAAGGAACCGCGGGGTGGCACCGGGGGGACGGGAGCTGGGGCTGGGCCCCCTCCCTGTGCTCCCAGAGGATCTCGCTTGAGACCCGGCCGCCCGATGCTCTCCGAAAGCCCTTTGCTCTCCCCGGCGCAGATTCATCTTCCCCACGACCCGGCTGGGCGCCGAGAGCCAGTTCAGCGACTTCCTCGATGGGCTGGGGCCGGGCCAGCTGGTGGGGCGGCAGACGCTGGCCACCCCGCCGATGGGTGAGTGCCGGCCGAGGGGGCTCCCTGCCCAGGGAGGGGGCTGCAAGGGCTGTGTCTTGCCCGATGCGGGGCTGAGCAGTGCGGGAGGATGCTCCAGCGAGAGGGAAGGGGCTGCGGGGATGAAAGTGGCCGCATGTTCCCCCGCAGGGCACCAGCTCCGGGGGACGGGCTTGATCCCAGCAGCGTCCCTCGCTGCTGAGCACGCGCCGGGTCGGTGCATGGCTTGCAGATGCTCTGGCCTTCCCTGCTGCTCCCGCTGCTGCTCCGCGAGGGGAGGGAACGTCCCGTGCAGGGCTCGACACCCGCAGGGGGAAGCAGCAGCTCTACCTTTTCCCGAGGTCTCTTCTGCCCCTCTGCTGTGCATCAGCTCCTCCGAGCATCCCGCTGCAGAGGGCACCCAAAAATAAACGGGTTTTGTTCCATTTTTCCCTTTTAAATCCAAAATGGCTATAGAAAGTCTTGCCCTAAGTCTGAATTTCCAGCCGGCAGCAGCGTGTCCCCGGCTGCACCCAGGGCACACCAAGGTGTCTGCTCCACGTCAGGCTGAGGGGCCGGAGCTGCCAGGAATGGGGAGAGCTGCCCCGGGGGGGGCCACAGTAACCAGGGTCCCTCGTCCTGCCCCCCCAGTCCCCGCAGCACAGGGAGCTGGCCCGGCGGGAGGGAAGGGAAGGGTAGGGAAGGGGGCAGCTGGACCCCTCTGGGTTCGCCCACCTTCCCCGGGAGGGGACACCACCAGCTTCCCTTGGGGCGAGGGCCCGCAGTGCCCGCGGCACGCCGAATCCCTACGGCTCCTGCCGTTCCCCCGCCGTGGCATCAGCTTCTTCCTCTCCCGCCGGCCGGTTTCTCGCGCTGGCCCTGACTTGCTGTTGAAATGCCAAGTGTGTTTTGAGAACATCCAGGTTCATCTCGCTCCTATTAAACCCCGCTGGGACGTCAGCTCGCCCCTTCCCCGTCCCCACTCCCCTCCCCGGGGCCACAAAGCAGCGAGCGACGGGGACCCGCCAGCCAAGGGACATACGTACGTACGAGCAGGACAGCGTAAGTGGGAGAACAACTTCACACCGAGCTCAAGAGGCGCCCGGCCACGTTTTTTCCTGCAGATGCCCCTCCGCAGGGAGCAGGGAAGGACCCCAGTGAAGTGCCCTGGGGAGATGGGGGCTGGTGGGTGCTGGCCCCGGTGGGGTGCTCAGCCTCCGACCCCTCCTGCCCCGCTCTTGCTGGGGTCTCGCCTGCCCAAGGAACAGCCCTGGTTAATCCCAGCCCCTTTTCCCATCACAAGGGGAAAAAAAATTCCCCCTGCAAGGGGGATGGAGCTGGCAGGGAGGGCGGGGAGGAGGGGAGCAGGGGGCTCTCACCCGGTTCTCTCCTCGCTGCTCAAGTCCAAGCATCTTCACCTCAGCTCGGCTTTGTCCTTCCTCCAAATTCACGATCAATCACGCACCCGGTGGTGGGATGCTCGGTGTGCTTGGGCGCTGGGTGCTGAGGATGGGGAGCAGGCGGCGGCGTGGGGGGTGCCGAGGCTGCCAGCCCCTGAGATGACATCTCCCACCTGCTTTTTGGCAGCACCAAAAGGGAGAGCTGGTGGGGACCAGCCTGGCCCAGGGCTGCGGCCGTCCCCGGTGGGAGGTGGCCATCGGGGAGGGTGCTGAGTGCGTCTCGTCCCCCCGCCTAGGCGATGTCCACGTCGGCATGGCTGACCGCAACGGGCAGCTGGAGGTGGAGGTGATCCAGGCGAGGGGACTTATCCCAAAGATGGGCTCCAAGTCCGTCCCTGGTAGGTGGCTGGAGAGGAAGGGGTCGGGGCGGAGGGGGGCGATGGGGACGGGTGCTGTGCCGGGACCACCGCAGCAGCCTGCTCCGAGTCGGTGTTTCTCACCCGTTTTCCAACGCAGCCACCTACGTGAAAGTTTACCTGTTGGAGAACGGCATCTGCCTGGCCAAGAAGAAGACCAAGGTGGTGAAGAAAACCTGCGACCCGTCATACCAGCAGCCTCTGCTCTTCGAGGAGAGTCCCCAGGGCAAAGTCCTGCAGGTGACGTACTCCCCGCACAGACACTCGGGGACAAGGAGGGATGTGGGGAGCAAGGAGAGGCCATAGAAACCCAGAGTCCCCGCTGCTGTCCTTCAGGCTGCAGCCTCCCCATCCAGATCACGGCAGGTCCTTCCCCACCGGGAACACGGAGTTTTCCCCAAAACTCCCACCCGCTGAGGGGGGCAGCTCCCCTAACGCCTTCCCTGCCCCGCAGGTGATCGTCTGGGGAGATTACGGGCGCATGGACCACAAGTGCTTCATGGGGATGGCCCAGATCGTCTTGGAGGAGCTCGATCTCTCCAGCGCGGTTGCGGGCTGGTACAAACTCTTCCCCACCTCCTCGCTGGCCGACTCCAGCATCGGACCTCTGACACGCCGCCTCTCCCAGTCCTCCCTGGAGAGCTCCACCAGCCCCTCCTGCCCGTAGGCAGCAGGTTGGTGGGAGAGGCTGGGAGGGGAAAGGAGACATCCTGACCTACCAAAACTGTTAGTGGATAGCTGTAAATATCCTGTCTTTTATTTTTTTTTCCCCTTTTTTTAAAAAAAAAAATCTCCTTCCCGAAACAAACCCGCCCTCGACACGCTCCTCCCCGAGCACGCGTCCCGGCGCACAGAGGGGGCTGTTGGAGAGGGAGCGAGGGCCGTGTCTTTTGAGGCAGGGGGAAGGAGAAGCCAAAAAAATAAACCCCCCACCGCACCGTAAGGCAGAGCGAGGGCCGTGACTGCCGCCTGACCCCGAGACTGTTAGCGCTCCTCGTCCCGCCGGAAAGGAACGGAAGCGACGCGTTTCTCCCCTGACCACCCGGCGAGAGCATCCCGGTACGATTCATTCAGCGCCGCTGCAAGCAGCACGTTGACGAGGTTTTCTTTTCCTTCGATTTCATTTCCTTGCCTCTGAGGAAAAGGTAGCTTTTCAAAGAAAAATCCTCGGAAAAAAATCCGACTCAGCACTGGTTTTTGAGTTTTTTTGTTTGTTTGTTTGTTTTTTCAAGGAATGTAGCATCTTCTATTATGTAGCTTGCCATGTGCTAGCGAGACACTCACTCTCTGCAATATCTAAGAGACTCCGGACTGCCCGGAAACATCTGCCAGTCACTTCCCGTGTGTTCGTTTGCAGACACAAATCCTGCGACACCGAGCGAGCACTTCTGGTGGCCGTTTTTTTGTTTGGTTTTTTTTTAAACTGGTTTTTTTTTCCCCGGTAGCATGTAGCCTGTGACCAGTGACATTGCCAAAGCGAGAGAGAACAGAAAAAGGTCCCCTCGCCTCACCTAAGCATACGCTGGTCTTACCCTCGTGTTTCACCACTGACCGTGGTCTTGTACAGCCAAAGCAAGACCCAAAATATAAACTCTGTGATGCCTCACGTGAAAATTCGAGTCAGGAGAAGGTGACCCGACGGAGCAGGAGTACTGCGATGCTGGCGGATCGTCTGGCTCCCAGCCCCTTCCTCCTGCGAGGGCCAGCTCGAGGCCTGGGATGCTCTCCGCGGGTCCGGGGATGCCCTCCTCGATACTTGAATTTCAAGTAGCAGCAGAGGGTTTGCCAGCCCCCGCGGCAGGACGCACCTTTCTCCAACTCTCGACTTGTCGGTACGCTACAGGGGAACATCTCAACAGCATCTTCTGCTGATCTGGAATTAGGGTGACTGAGAGGTTACGAACAAAGGACTAGATGCTTTGAATTTATTATCAGGATGAGTGTTTTGGGTTTTTCGTTTGTCTGTTTTGTTTGTTTGTTTTAAAGCAGCATTTTGGTTCCCCCTGAGGGACCAGTTCTTGTAGCAAAACCGAGAATTACGGAAGCTTTTTTTGAAGGTGCCTAATGAAATTTGCTGAAAATACTCAGGGGAGACACCACTAGAAACTTCGGTTTCTTCATAAAAAAAAAAATATACTCAACACAATGACTGTCCTGAAGGATCAGTTTCCAAAAGAGAGAAAAAAAAACCCAACACACCAAAAGATGAGCAGCCTTGAGACTGGGAGAGGACAAAAGGTTAATGGGGAATTTTTACCGGCCAGATGGCTCTGACCTTCAGTCTCTAACACAAATCAACCCACAGCACAGCTGGGATTTTTTACCGTTATTTATTGGCAAAGCGGAGAATTTCACAATGCGCAGAGCACAACAAANAGAGAGCGGGCTGGACGCTGCTGACCAGGGATGGAGAGGGGCCTGCTTCAAGACCCCGCTGCCTGCTGTGTAAAGGGTTAAATCCCCGTCTGCTAGAGCGGGGAGTGCTTTCTCAAGCGATGCGCCCCGGTTTCTGAGCTCGTAGGACCGTGGGACGCGCTAACAGGCTCAAGCAGTTTGAGGAAGCAAACTCGTGCCCCGAGTACCGAAACAGGCATAAACAATGGTTCGAACATGACGTTCCTTCCAGAGCACGAAGCAGTTATACGAGGCCAGCGACGCCTGGACGAAGCTAAACTCTCTCTGTCCTGGTGTGCTGGATTTTTGAATACACAGGAGGGAAGGCATCTTAAGAGGAAACACTTTCTGCTCCTTCAAGCTAACATTATTTGATTTTGCTTTACCAACTCGATTTCAACAGAAAAATGGGACAATAACCGTGTCCACAGGGAAGTGGAATAGCAGCGTGGGCAGAGCAGGGAGCTCTGCAGGTACTTTCTGCTCACTGGTGTGGAGACAGCATCCCACTCCCGCCCCTTCCAGCACAGAGCTCGCTGGCTGTGGATTTCTCCAGCGAGCTGCAGAGCTTTGCTGCTCCCCCTCTCCGCAAGCCACGGAACGCTTTTCTCGAGACAGAAGCGGATGAAGAGCAGCAGGAGCACCGGGGCAGCCGGGCGCGCACCCGCAGCAGCCGATGCCCGAGGTCTAGCAAAAGGCTCACTGGTTCTGCGCCGGCTGAAAACCCTGCCCTTGGCCGGCCCGTGGAAAACCCAGAGGAACAAACTCTCTTCCGGAAGGCGCACCTGGGTACTCCAGGGAATGTGGAAAACCCAAATCCTCTGGCTTGTTTTTTATCCTCAGTAGGCTGAGGGCGCATTGGAGGGTAACGGCGTAGCTACCATCAGGACAAACTGCACCCCAGTTCTGTTTCAGCGGCGTTGGGTTCGTGGGAATGATTCCTCTTGCCCATTGAGAGACCGGCAAGGCGGAGCCGCCGTGCCAGTGACTTCAAGTGGTTGTCGCTCGCCAGACAAAACTGAAATCCATCGCAACCTTACCTTCTCCACTTGCAGCACTACGCGCCCAGTCCCCGCAGGGAGCCGGAACTCGCCTCTCTGGGGAAGCAGCTGGGTCAGGACCCACCTTACACGTGTGCGGAAAACCTGAAACGGGAGAAGAGCCCGAAGTGTGCCACGTTTACATCGCAACATCAGCTCCTCACTTCTGCACGTGTGAGACCCTACGTCAGAGGTTTTCCCTCCTCGAACAACAAGAACAAAAAAGCCAAGACACCCAGTTGGCTTTCTACACGCGACACACCACAAAAACCACAAGCTTCTGGACTCCAGGTTTTTTTTTCTGGGGGAATGTTTTATTGCAAAGGGCTTTTTTTTTTTTTTATGTACTGTATGATTTGCAAAAGGTGGCTGCGCTGATTAGGTATTATGCGTTAGATTATTTCCTCCACCTCCCATCAGGAAAGAAAATTCAACCCATTCGACTTGCCCGATATTTTCCCCTAGAAAGAACAATTCATATTCAACTGAATCAGCTTTGCAGCCTGTTTTATACCCAGCACTCCCAGCAGTAACTGGGCAGCAAGTAGCACGCAGCACCCACCTGAGACACAGAAGACCTTACTATAGCACAGCTGACGGTAGATGCTGGTGTCAGAATCAAGGCGCCCTACTTGTGTAACAAGGATGGATTTTGCCAAAATAGCCTTGAAATGACACTTAAAACATCCCCTAAACTCTAGTAGAAGAGAGTCTCGGCCACGTAGCAAAGTGCAGAAAACACTAGATGACTTCGTGCCCAGGCCTAAGTTATCCCTGGGTTTTTGACGAGCCTGGAAAGGGCTTTATTTGCCGAAGATGAGCGACTGAAAATTTTCTAGGGCACCAGAAGGTGGGCCAGGCTTCTGGGCTCAGTCAGAAATTAGCTCCTGTCACATCAATGCACGTGGAAAGCATAGGGAGAGGACCCTCAGACACAGTTTTCCTGAAATCAAGTGAGATACAGAGCCAATTTACCTGACCAGCAATCGGAAAACTGAAGCTATTAAGTGGCTTTGGAAAATGCCACAGAGCAACTGAGACGGTGGGAAGTTTTCCCTCCACAGCCACCTTTTCCAGCTCTTAAAACCTCTTCTCCAGAAGCAGTTACAGATGTAGCTCTCGATCGCAAATACGAGGCCAGAAATCCCTACAGGAGCGGGATCAGGACTCCCTTCGCTGGTAGGGAATCGCTTCTGTTCACTGTCTCACACAACTGCTCCCGCAGCGATGAGACTTGAGAATTTAAATACCTTTGCTTAAGTGGGCTTGCAAATACTCAGCAGCAGTGAGTACAATTTAAGGGCCTTTACTGATGTAAGACGTTTATAAAACAGCTCTGGTGATGTTTTTTCAGGCAGAGTCCACCTTCTATTTTCTTCCAGTTGACTCAGACACTTCTTCCCAGATTGATGTGAAACGCTTGGACAACGCACATCTGTAAGCTTAAGGGCGTGCATTTGGTTACTGATTTGGAAAATAACTGCATTTTAAAGGTCAAGGAACAGTGTTCAGGCACCGTTCTTCTTGATGGCTGAATTCAAAGTCTAAATGTCTTTTGCATCACAGATGGAAAAAGATACTAAGAGCTCTCTCTGCTTGCCTTTGGGTTTTCATGGCTCCAGACAGGTCCGTAAAATTCCCTGCAGTAAAAGCGAGGTTTGCGCCCCGTGATGTGCCAAAGGCACGACGGCCCGCTCCGATGCTTCTCTAGCAAAGCTGTTTCAACTGGAAGTCTTCCTTCTTCATGTTCACAAGCATAGAAAACACCCCAACCCTTGGCTGGTTGGTAGAGGCGCAAGAGTTATGTTTAGGAGCTAAAAAGAAGGTTGACAGAAAAGAATTCCTACGGGAAAAGAAGCGTCTGCAATGAGCACGGCTGGAGTTGGAGGGGGAACGATGTGCTACGTGTAACACAGCTGAAGTTGTACCAAACAGACTCAGTGACCAGACGTGACAGTAACGGACCTTAACTGAGCTGCTCCGTATTTGGGGAAGATGGAGGTTTTATAAGTAGACTTGGAAAAAATGTACAGTTAAAGGGCCTAAGTGTTTGTCTTGCTGTCCGAATAACCGCCACACTGTTGAACCCCGCTCATCCGCCTCGGGCACAGACACCAGGGCGGAGCACAGCAGCATCTAGGGATCCAGGAGAAAGCGGCTCGGTTTAGCAGCTGCCACCAAGACCCAAGAGCTGATGTGACCACTGTGCCTGTCTGGAGCTCCAATTATTGGTATACCTCATTTTTTTTTTCCTTCCCCCTTTTTGTCCTTTTTTTTTTTTTTAAGAACCAGAGCTTAGTGCACTCTACCACATTCAGGTTATTTTTTGTTGTAACTGTGCAATGACGAGCAATTCTACGGGGTGTGCATTTACCACCTGCTCCCACGCTGGCTCCTGCGAGCCCAACCTCTGCTTCATTTAGCACTTGCACTACTGATGGCTGAGCTAAAGGGCAAGGAAAGCAAGAGGCCAGAGGGCTTCTCTGGAGGGAGGGATGATTCGGCTGGACAGTAGGTACCCCCCTCTCATCTCTCCTGATAAAAAGCATGTAGACAAACAGCGCTCCAGGGGCTGCCCCTTCGCCTGACACAGGGGGGTGTTTGCAGTCCTGCTCCCCTACCAGTCCTCCCCTCCCACAAAGGGCCGGCAAGGAGGCGAGCGTCTCGGGTGTGACAAGCCGAGGACGGCGCTGCTGCTCTTGGAGGGGCAGTAAACCCTCGCTAAAGCTTTTGCCGGGAGCGTGGCTGGAGAGAGGGAGCGTCGGGAGTAGGCAGAAAGGGCGTCCCTCCAGCAGGAGGGCAGGAAATGGGATTGATGCTCAATACCTAACAGGAGCGCTGTCTGTATGTAGCTGCTAGATCCCAGCACTCGCTAAAAAAAGGACTTTTGCCCTAACACTTGCGGTGAGAACTGTGAAGCAATGCTTGATCTCAGAGGACCTCTGGATGGAGCAGCACGCCCCTCCTTGTTCCCAACCGGCCAGGGACCCTGGCAGCGGATGCCTCTCGAATGTTAGCACTTTGAAGTTGGTGGCCTTGTTTTCTTAAAAGGGCTTGATCTTTTCATGCAGTTAAAACTAAATAATCTTCCCCATCATGTTGTCCTACCCCCCTACCCCAAAATTAAGCGATGAACAAGCACCTGGACCATTTAAGATGTTGTCCGGGACTCAAGAATCTGTCATTAATCTCAGAAGTTTATACCTCAAATATGAACACACATATCTCTTAGTAACAACACTTGGTAAAGTAGCAGCTCCAAGTTTGAACTGAGCTTTGTCCTTGAATTTGATTACTAACAGCACCAGGAAAAAAACAAACCCAAACCCACATAAGCGCACAGAGAAAAGCACCGATGAATTTTTTAGAAGCACCCAAACCGAAGCATTCATCCTATCAAAGAATTCAGAATTTATATTCCCAAACAAGACATACGACCGATTTTACCTTTACCTTTCAAATCTTTAAACACAGCCTACGCCTTTTAAACTGCGTTAGCCCCCTAAAAAGTACGAGGGGGCAGAACACTAACACGCATTGGCAAAGAACATTTATGTAACAGGGTCCGAGACCATTAAAGGTACGAGGCAATGAGATGCACCACAACTACTCAGCCAGGCAGTCATTTCTAACCGTAGCCTCTCTCCTGGTGGCTGCTTCAGAAGGCCAAGACGAGCATCTTGACGGGTGCATCATACAAAAGCAATACAACCATGCAAGGACACAGAAATCTACGCTACTTCACATTTTCCAACCTTAAGTCCCCAACAAGTTGCGTTGAAAAGAATTACCTAAACCAAGAGAGTCGCTTTAGATTGGGAAATTGCCAGAACTCCATTAACCACAAGTTAACTGCTACTACGAGCTTAGCCTTCAATCACCAATAAAAAACAGCATACATCTCACCATTTGAGTGGCACACGTCAACCGTACGCCTTTCCGTGTGCCTCCGTTACCTAAGGGGAGAAGGAGAGTTAGGTGCAGAACTCGTACAGGACTGACACGCTCGCCCTGGGTAGCTTTGTACTTTTGGAAGCCAAGATGTAATCGTTAGTGAACAAATCTGGCTGCCTTCACTAGCCCACTCGTATTTTGTGATAAACTTTGCTTTGATGACAGATTCGTAAGTTTAACAACTCCACCTTAAAA
Organism: Anhinga rufa; assembly: GCA_013400875.1. Taxonomy (NCBI): domain Eukaryota; kingdom Metazoa; phylum Chordata; class Aves; order Suliformes; family Anhingidae; genus Anhinga; species Anhinga rufa. Next base: position 19,654 of record VZTV01033383.1, on the reverse strand, counting down.
TAAATGCCGCAGAAGGGTGAACTAGGGGGTTCTTTAAGCCCCAGTTCCACGTTCAAGACAAGGGGATGGGCTACTTGGATGGATACTTGAGAATGGTGATAAGATTTAAAAAAGCAAATGGCAATTTTATACCTGTGTTATGTAATGTTTTATATGTGTGTCGTCTTTCTTAATGTAAAACTCTTGTATTTTTGTGGTTTATATGCAGCAGGACTGATGGCTGTGAGGGTGCACGCTATTTTGTAAAATATTCTTAGCCAGTTTTCCCAAGGAGGAAAAAACTGAAGTAGTCACACTTTCATTGGCTTGTACCTGCATGTACAGTATTGGGGCAGCAAGTGAAGATGATTAAAGCCAGCTTGAAAAACTTTTTTTCTGTGCTTGAGTAGAGCTTCTCAAAGCAGCTAGCCCAAAACCATGCTAGCCTAAAAAAAGCCAACCCTCCCCGCCTCAGCTGATATGCTGGGGAGGAAGGGAAGAGGAAGAAACCCTCTCTTTTTCTGAAGAGCAGGTTTTGACTTGAGGAAACAAGTACCACAATTAATATGCAAGCAGAGTACCATCAACTCAAGGCTCACACAATTAGCTGAGCTCTCTCCCCTGCAGCTGCACATAGCCACCCACCAGCCTAAGGAAAACTGGCCTCCCTATCTGCTCTTTAGGTGACTCCTAAATCCCCCCAGCCTTTCGTATTCTCACTGTTAGCACTTTTTGTAAAAGCTTAAGATTTACCTCTCGAATAGGCCTTGGCCAGGCTTTGTTGAACATCAGTGTAAAGCTGCAGTCCTCACCATTTACGTTCTCCCCGCAGCCACAGCTGCGGGAATGCTGCGTTTACCCACACCCCTAAGCTGTGAGTCTCTCTTGTATATAAAAAAAAGTGTCAACTGACCCGATTCTGCCTCTGCTGAGCCTGGTTCTTCGCGTGCTGCTAGTCCTTAGCTCTCAGGCACAGGCTATTCGCGCCTGACATTTGGGACACAGCCCTGCTGCAAAGCAGATGGAGTTAGTCTGACTCGGATGAAAGGCTCCAAATCCCCACACACCTGAAGTGAACAACTCGCACCACTGACAGTAGTGTTTAACACAATCTGTTATGCTGTTTAAAAACAAGAGAAGTCAGTTGAGGTTTCACTGCAATATTTTATTCGGGAATTTACATATACACAGGATAAAGCAGACTGCAGAAGTCTGGCTTCTTGCTCACGCTGATGAGTTTAAGCAGTTGTGTTCTACTGAAGATGAGAGAAAGAAATCTGACCCACCCACTTTTTATGCCTAGATTAAAATGTCAAAAGCTAGCCAGGAAAGGGTACCAGAATTACACAGGAACAAAAAAAATATGAAAAAAGTATAAATTAAGATGTCATAGTAATTTTAAAAGTGTAAGAAAACTTGCAGCGGGCTCTCAGCCCTTGATAAGTTAACTCTCAGTTAGATTGTTAAAAGTTAAATACATCAATACCACATATTAGACAGAAAAAGCCACTCTGAAGTGCAAGTTTCACATTCCAAACAGCTTGCCCCCACACTGCGCGAGAATCCTGCTTGCTCACGGGGGGAGGGAGAGGGGTCTTCAAAATGACTTTGGTTCCAATGAGGGTTGGCGAGCCAAGCACAGCAAGGCCTCAGCTCCGGAGAACTCCACTCAAGGGAAGAGGTAGCAAGGCTTGCTTGCCCCTGGGCTTGGGTTAAAATCCAGTTCCTCAGCACCAAACAAGGTTTCCACCCCTCTGCTAACCAAAACCCCTACTAATACTAGAGTTTAAGTGATTCTTAAAAGGCCTGACATTACAGGCAGTATTAAGTACAGATCTCCCAAGTTCCTCAGTCACATCTCTGCTAAGATACCCAGCAGGACATTAAGTGCTACCCAGAAGCATTAGTGGAGGTTTGTGCAAGGAGGGGGTCCACCCCAGAAGTGTGCATTGACTGTGCTAAATACAGGGGAGCTCATGGTTCTGGTCACTGAGGTTTCACCGTGTCTGACAGCGAAAAGGCAGAGATGGGTCTCAGTTATGGAAAGAGGTTCGGGCTGGGCAGCCAGCCGGAAAGAAAAACCCTGAATGTCTCATGGTGCAGTTTTGAAGAACAGAACAGAAGGCAAAAAACGGTCACAACGCAAGGGATCATTTCCACATCTGAGTGCTGAGGGACTGATTGCTTCCCTGGGCACCTCCTCCACCCATTGACTGTCCATATCCCACCACGCCATTAGCTCCATAGAAGTTCATCCCCGCCATCTGCTGGGTCATCTGCAAAGGGGAGAGGAGAGAAGTCAAGGCTATGTCAAGGAGACTGTCAGCACAAGCCGTCAAAGGTAAACTTTGACTCCAACATATTACAGGCTTAAGCAAGTTCTTCTAAAGAGTTATGGCGAAGAGAAGTCACTGGCTTCTCAGGTGTATGCCCACCTAGCAAGCTGAGGAAGTTTTTATTTCAGGTGCTGTTGCACTGATTTTTGTTCTCCACCAAGCACCGAGACCTCTGAACAAGTTACTCCTTTGCCATCCCTCAGTTCGCCTGCGGTATCAGGCCTCACCCGACCCCAGGAGCCAGGCTATCAAAGCACCGAAGCCTTCAGCTAACAGGCTAGGTTTAACTGCACGTGCCTCCCCTGCCCTCCGTCCACCCCGGGGCCAGCAGCAGATCACACCTCACCTGAGCAATGTTCCACTGAAGCTGCTGGGCTGGCTGCACACCATAGACGGGCTGGGGAACCGCTGCCATGCCAGCTACGTAGCCAGCCTGCTGTGCAGCCATCATCCCGTTGGGGACACCAATGACGGCTGCCTGCACGTTACCCACATATCCAGCTGGTATGGCCATGGGCGTCACCATCCCCGCAGCTCCAGGCTGGGCCATCATTCCCACTGATGGTGCCATCATGCCTCCCATCATGCTGCTGGAGGGGGCTACTCCTGGGAAGCTAGTATATGCTGCTGCAGGGTATGCCATCTGAGCTGGGGCCATGAACATTGCTCCTAGAAAAAAAGGCAGAGAAGCGATGAAGGGAAGAACCACCGCGCTCATTGTGAGGGGTTGAAATGCCGACCTTCAGAGACTACCACAACATTCGCTTGGCCACGACACCCAGACTAAGCTGCTCGTTATGCTACTCACCAGCGCTCAAGAAGGACCACCTACATTCCCACATCTTTGCTTGTCAGCTGTCAGGACACCCCACCCACTCTGAATTAGTGTACTGCCGTTCAACAGCTCTATTCTGAGATCTGTTACCTTGCGCAGGCAGCTGAGGTGTTTGAGAGCCGTACAAGGAGAGGATAGAGTCTTTAGAGAGCTGCTTCTTCCCCACTTCCTCCCCTTTGCTGCCTGGCTCAGGAAAGAGATTCAGATTTTCAGGAACAGAACCAGCGCTTCCAGATGTTGGCATAGAGCCAGTGACCTGAGACAGAGACAGCACAAGTGCAACAGCTGCATTCAGGACTAGGGGAAGACACACACCGCTTCATTCGAGCGTCTAATGAGGCTTTGTCGAGCACCGATGTTCCCTACTTACCTTCCTGGAGTCAGAATTTGATCCTACCGATGCGAAAAGATCAAGATCCTTCTCTAAGCTGCTAGGCCTGCCGTTTGTAACAGCGGCTGTCACAGGAGCATCTGGGAGAGACAAAGCTGTGTGAACATCCATCACAGATGGCCTCGGGCTGAGGGGCAGCCTCCTTGCCAATTAAGCAGTTTGCACATATGCCACTCAACCCAGAGACCTGACCTGTAACCTACTTTAGCCAACGCATATTGCCAGCTCTTCGCTTGTCCTTCTGGTGCCGGGAAGGAACTGGCTGAGGACCAAGGAAGTGCACTGCGCCATGTCTGTCCTATTAACCTCAGAGCTGCACTGGGTCTGGAGACTGCTATAGCTGCTGCTGTCACACTACACGCACAACCACTGCGCCAGCGTAAAGGAAGACATAAGGAAGACTGTTTCTGCTGCAGTGCTGAGCGCCGTACTTCGGTTGCGCTGGAGTCGTTTAAGCGAAACACTCCAGTATTCCTACCGGCTACCCTTCAGCTGACATGAAAAGTAAGTAGTAAAAGCTCACCAAATTCACAGGATCAAAGATGGTGTATAGTCATTGTAACGAGTGCAATTAGGCTGGAAGGGCTCTTACCAAGTCCTAGCAAGTCCATTACTGGTTCAGTAGATTTAGGAGAACTTTTTCTAGACTGCTGCGTTTCTTCTTTCTTTTGAGGCTAGGGGAAAGAACACAGAAGTCTTGTTCAAATGTTGGGTTTACTCTGATACATTAGAGGCTTTAATGAGAGATTAACCCCTTAACATACTTTTTTCTCTAGTGGGCCTAAGTGCTTCCAAGGTGAACAGAATTTCAGAGTATTACATCATTGATTTATTGTCCCGTTATGTTGGAACCCACTGCCAAGTTTAAGCACACTCTAAACTAGGAAAAAAGCAACTGCTCAAGCTGGAAAGCTAGGCAGGGAGTAGCAGGATTCCTGTCTGCTCTGCATTGCAAGGCAGAACACATCTGCTTCGTATCTGGCTGAGCAGTAGAAAACAAGCTGCTACCATTAGGGTGACTCAACGCACCCACTGCTATGACCGAGGCCAGAACAAATGCTTCCATATCAAGCTGGATTACTTCTGTTCTGCTTGAGAGAAGTTTTTACAATTGATCCATGACCATGCCTTTTGATCTTACCATTTTCACCTTCTCAAAGATGATAGGTTCCAGTTTTCTTTCTGATACTGGCTCATTACTCCTTTTCCATTTGTCATCCTTTTCTTTCTGTAAGGAGAAAACCACTGATGTGAGGGTCAAAACTCATGCCATCATACCAACAGAAAGTTCATACAGAGCTTTACATGATGCTGTTACTGATCTAAAAAGCCCCAAGATACAGCTAAAGACCTATATTTGATGCTAATCCTGCTTTGAGCAAGGAGCTGGACAACATGGCCTTCAGAGGTCCCCTCCAATTTAAATTCTTTCTACAGAATGACTGAATGCAATCAGCCTTGGAGAAGCGATTAGTCACTAATACAGGAAACAATTAAACTGTATTTTCATAGAGTCACTGCTTATGAGTAAGACAGACATATATCTTAACATGCATTCAAGCTTCTGTAGAAGCGATTAGAAACTAACCCTAAACGCAGTGATGTCAATGCTTCGGTCCATGTATTTCTTCTTTTCATATTTATCCCGAATGAAGCTCTCCACAGCTCTGCAAGCAGCTTGTTAAAGACAAATGATTCAAGAATAGAAGACTTACGTAGTATTATTTGACATGTGGATACAAGGTACAGGTTAAAACTAAACTAATGACTGTTTAAAGAGCCTTTCCAGCAGTAACTTTCTTAAAATAATTTAGTGTTGGATCCAACTACTTTAGCTACTCCATTTTTGCCCTTGGGTTATTCCAAGCACGACAGTGTTATAAAAGGTATGTTAAATCAGGGCTTAAATTCCTAGTGTATTTTCTTCAGTGATATGTATTTACTTCAGCCTTCTCTTAGGAGCGTACATGTGATTTGTTCTAATGACAGTGGTCAGAGACACAGATCCTGTGCATACAAGAGCGCCTCAGCCACCAGCTTAAGACAAAAATGATGGTAGAGCAACGTGGTAGAGAAACTCCTGTGTTTCTTTAGGTTCACATCACTATACCCTGCTGCACTGGGCATCTAGAAACCCTCCTGGAAGGTGAAAGTTACAGCTTAGTTTTTCAAAAGTGTTAAACCTTTTTATCTGTCTCCACTGAGACTTTTAAGCGCTCAGCCCTTTTGAAAGTCAACCCTCCTTTTTGCCACAGACCCCAAAGCGCATCTCCTGCAATAGCTTCAGGCTGTAACATTCGTGTTCCGGTTCTCCACCCTTACGGCTCGGAAGCGATCCTTTTGGCTCTCTTCTGCTTTGTTCTGTAAGCAAGCAGCCTGCGGGTGAAGCGACACTTGGAGGGTGCCTAGCTAGGAACTCATTCTCACAGCTGATGCCCAGGCACACGAAGTTAAGCCTCCTATGCAAGGAGTGCAGCTACTAAGCAACAAGATTAAAAGACTCCATATGTTTCCTCAGCAGCAAAGGAAGAAAGGATGCTGATCTGTTTGAGGTCGCCTGAAGTTCTCTGGCAGGTAGGCTTCATAAAGACGATTTGCTTTTCCATTTCCCATCTCTTGCATGCACTGCAATTCAAAAGAGTTCTTTAACTGTTTGTTTCACATACATTAAAGCTCTTACACATACCAGCATGCCAGGCTACAAGCAAGAGTCTATCCGTGTTAACTAGAAGGCACACGTAGACCTTTGAAGTCTGCTCTGTACCTGAAAGCCATTCCTCAGGCTTTTGGTGCAGGCCCACTAACTGGGAATCCCTGATGCAGTTGCTGTGATCCCCCCTCATACGCTTAGCCAATCCTAAGCACCACAGCACAATATTTATTCAAAGACAAGATAAATCTCACATTAGCAACCTCATGTCACTCTGGAAGCCCAGGATTTGTCTTGTGGAACCCTCAGGGAGAAGAGGCAGGCAGCAGCTCCAGCCAACAGCAGCCCCTGGCAGTTTTACAGGAACTTGCAGTGTTTGCCTTTACTCTGATGTTTGCTAGGCCTGAAATCATGACATTTTTCCCTCCTGGTCTAACCTAGCTTGATATCTTCTTCCCGCCTCACTTTCCACATCTCTGGCCTATTCAGACTTTGTTTAATTCAGAGCTTACCAAGCCCCACCGACAGAACACCACTGTGCACGTTTCACTCGCATTACCTGTATCTGTTCTTGAGTCCACTGGTCGAGATTGACGGACTTTACCCTGGATATATGAACCCCTAGGTTCCTGTGGATCCCAGCACAGCGAATACAGATGAATACACCAATATTCCAGGATGCCCATCGTGGCCCTGCAAAGAGACACAAGCATTTCACTCCATCATGTCAGCCTGTAGTTGCCTTGAGCAACTGAGAAACTGTACCAAGTGAACTGGGACTGAGGTGTTTACATTTTCATCCAGATTAGGAACTGGCATTGGACATCAGCAGGATGTTTAAAGGTTGTCTCCCAATTATTATACTTAGAGCTTGTATTTTATTGCCTCCCTCTTCCATTTTGAGGGCTCCACACAGGACAAACACAACTTGAAAAGGAGGAGGGAAGAAAATAGGCATTCAAACCACCCAAGACACTACAAAACCGTAATTTCTTCTTGCTTAAACTGATGTAACAGCCGTGTCAATGCAAGTCTGTGTTCCTGCTTTAGCAAGGGAGAATCTTTCTTGGATAACCTTATTGCAGTGGAATCAGCTCCAGAATATTCACTACTGCTCTAGGAAAAGCAGCATAAAGTACTCAGCATTTGACATACGGAATGCGTCATCAAATCTTCTGTTAGCCTTATGCAGGAAGATACAGCTGAGTAAGGGAGGCAGCACAAAGCCCAGTACTCTGGCCACCAAAACCAGAGCCGAGGGCAGAACTGGGGTTGCGATCCTGGCACAAGGCCGATTAACAGTTCACTCCGCAGTTTCTACAGCTCTAATCAGATTCACGGTTTGCATGCGGCTTTCAGACAGGCAGGAGAGCTCCAAGGTGTAGAGGGGAGATCATGCCAGGGGAAGAAAAAACCACTCACAAGGGAAAGATTAACAAGCTTAGTTTTACTCACTGCAAACAGTTCTCTGAAGGAAACCTGGCCATGCATTACCCAGGGGACAGCAGAGGCACTCCCACCACCTGCAACCCCCCTCCCAGCCAGGGCCAACAGACCCCGGCCATTGAAACCCTCAGTCCCGCTGAAGGAAGACCGGCTTCAGAAGTAGTTCTCTGCAGTGCAAGACAGGCAGGTTTTAAAACTCAATCACCTGGCTAGAGCTGGTAGCCAGCCGCACAGTTAACGTGGCCAGCTTCCACCGTGGGTTGGATACCACTGTCCACAGGTAACTGGCCAAACAGCCACAGCAAAGCCACATCCTGAATAAGGGACCCGATAGCCTCCAATAAACTGTACCAGCCCTTTTTATAGGCATTATTGCAGATAAAAAGTTATTCTGTCTTTCCTTGCCATAGCTAAAATAGCAAGCCTCAAAGCTAATGAGCCTGAGGTGGGAGGGGGAAGAGGGGGAAAGTGTAATTTCAAAGCCCTAAAAAAGCAGCGCTGTATTTGACTCCCCTGGATATGCTAGATGGCTGTTAACAGTTTAATTCCTATTTGCTGGCAAAGTCTAGAGCATCCTGAGGGATTTGGTGCAACCTCTAACTTACCTCCAGTACCTATTACAGCTAATTCATGTTATGATTTTTAAAAAGTCTTTATTAAGTCTTCTGCCCTGTAGTGCCATTGCCTCCTGCTTTTACACTAGGAGAATGGCCCTTGAGAACGATACTAATTTAATGAAGCTGATCAAAGTCACTTCCCAGCTGAGGAACAGCTCTTCATGGAGACCTTAATAGAATCATACTCATGCCTATACCTCAGTTCCTTTATTATACCTACCAAAATCTAGGCCTGAATGCATGGAAGCAGGGGCCCGTTCTTTCACCAGCACCTGAGTATGCCAGTCACAAAGTAAGGCGTGGGAATAAAAGGCTTGTTCAGAGTTACGCCTGTTGCACACCGAGGTGAAGCCAGGCACTCCGGTCCTTCGTCTGATTTATTTGTGGAGTCCTCTCCCAGATACACCCTGAAGGCTATAATGTGAGACTGCTGGCAGGATTAAGAATGAGATTCAAGGTTAGATTTAAACTCTAGATATATTTAGCCTTGACAGGAGTAAAAGGATTAATAGCCAGCTAGATACTACATCCAGGCTGTAATAATCAGCTCACTGGTTTGTCACATGTGCTCAAGCCACTGCAACCTCCTACCCTGCGATGCCACATGCAGGAATGACTCAGTGGTACAGTCTGTTACACCCATCCTGCTTTCGTGTTACTTCATTTGCGATGCAGGATCTGAAACAGCAAGGGCTGAGCAGAGGAACAACAGCTGACCATTGCCGCAACATGCAGATCCCAGCTCTGGAAGACCCCAGGACTGACGCAGCTTTGTCGTGCCAGTGGATGTTTTAAAAGGCTTTCAAAAATCCCCCTACTAGCATCTGGTTTGGTGATAAACACGTATTATACAACCAAGGTTAATTCTCTTCACTGATGCTTATTCCAGCCAGGGTTTGGGTGTACTTGCAGTGCCAATAAACGCCATAAGGCTTCAGGTCTACAGACCAGAGGAAATGCCAGAAGTTTGGGGGTGTAGGGTCGTTTTTGTCCAGAGCCAGGAGGAAGATGGTGATCCCCGAAGTTCAGCAGTCTGCTCTCCGATACAGTGGTGACCCTAGAGCCACACAAGCAGGATATTTGGATGGTTCTCCAAAACGCTGCCTGAAGTCTGCAGCTAGCTCCACAGTTCCACAAGGCACGTGAATTTGAACTCTAGATCCGAGCACCCCACGCTTTTGGATATAACTAGTAATTTCTTTAGTCTAGTTACACAGCCCTGTATTCTATCAACACTATGATAAAAAAAGGAACAAGATATGGCTACACCCCTTGAGCATGAAAAACCACTTTAAGATAAGCAGCTGCACAAGAGAACCACTTGCCTCGACAGCAGTGAAGGGTTGACACAGCAAGGTGCAATCCAAAAGGAAAAGGAGTTGCTGCTCAAATAATCGGTGCTGGGCAGAACACTACCCTGTCGGCAGCAGTGAGAGGCAAACTGAGTTTGTCTAGCTGAATCAAACTCCAAATAACTTCGTGCTCATTAAAATGATCATTTAGTGCCTTGGGCAGTAAGGAACATTACAGGGTTTTTTTGCTGAAAGCAAGGGTATCCCAAGCACGAGAGCCCGTCCTAAGCAGGCTGCCGCCAAGGAAGCAGCGGGCCAAAGCCCAGATGTCCAGGTTGGGTTGCGTCTGATGCACCGGCCCAAACACACACTCTACTAGACCTTCAGCTTTGCTCGTACCCAATGTCCCCAACCATTAAGCTAAACCAACATTTTTATTATTTCATTTCTTAGTTTTGTGGGCAAGGGGGGATGGGGTTTGATGCAAACGTAAACAAGCCTCCCACTTCCCTCTTTCGAGGCCACGACGAAGGAGCTCGCACTAGAAATGACAAGAGTTTGCCTTTAGTAAAGGTCTTGCTGGGGAAAACTTTGAACAGTCATTTCCCCCCAGTTGCGCATGCCATTTTCAAGGTGACCGACTTGTAGAAAGCCCCAGGTGGTATTTACAGATGCGAGCTCAGTCACACGTTGCAGCATTTAACTTGCCGAAAACTAAACCACGCTGAAGACTGTACAGAAGCGACAGCGACTGAGCGCTAAGAGAAGGGGCAAAACGCCTTTGTAGAAGTTAGGATACGATTTTTCAGAGACAAATGTTTTTATATCAGTAAGTCACTTTAGATGAAACACTTCGCAGGGTTTATCAGCGTTGCTAGAGCTGCCATGGTGCCCTATCTTCCCTTGCAGCCTTTGTGCACGCCCTGACACTCACCACTAATTGCTTGCACAAGGGCACCGCATGCCACAGGGAGCACTTTACCCTCTGGGTTCAGCGACTCATGGAAACTTATATGCAAAAGGTTTTAGGACAAGGCAAACAGAAACGTTTAGCTTGTTAAACCACTAGAAACAAACAGGTCCTCGCATGAATACCCTTGGTAATGTTAAAAATAGTTCCCTTGAGGCTGGCATCCCCGCAGCCACCAGACAGCTTTAGAGCTTAAGGCCTAAATGAAAGCTTCCCACATGCAAAATTGAGAGTTTGCTGCACCGACAACCAGTATCAGACACGCAAACCTGATGCTGCAGTCACTTTTGTTTCAGCATTATGGCTAATTTTAACATCCACGGTGAGCAAGTTACTTGGCACCAACAAGTGAGTATAGCTTGTTCTGTTTTGATTAAGCATCTCATGCCCCTGTTCATCCCCTCATATGTGCCCAAATCCCCTCTCGAGAACGCCAACCGTTTGCAGGTCAACAAGAGAGTTAAAGAAAATGGCAGTTTTGAGCAAGAATGGGATGCTAATCAAAACAGATTTAGGAGCCTAGCTATACCCTCGCTTCTGGCACAATATTAAGGCTAGCTCAGACCACCTTGGGATTTATTCCTAGCCTGGCAGTGGTCACAGAAAGATCACGAGCTTAAAAGCATCTACTGCTCAGTCAGTTTTCATTTTAGAAAGTTGGATTGAACATTCTAGTGTATTCCTAAGCAAGGACGGAAAACTATCCAGCAGAGACTAGAAAGCCATGTGCAAGAAACTCAGCTGCCCAGTCGGTGTTTCCATGAGACAGTTTCACAGCCTGTTTTACGTCCCAGCCTGTCAAAATAAACGCTGCATACCAAGCTGGTCATACCAGCTTAAGTTAGCATCTAGGCTGGAATCATTAATGCCTACAAGGACTGTTGGAATGATCTGCCCTTAATGAAAAGGCTCCCAATTCCCTTTAAGACCCCAGCACAGCCTGGCTTGTCCACTTCACACCATGCCTCAGTCACTTGCTGAAAGTTCACACCCTTGAGTGTTTTTAATCAAGGAATCCCAAGGGGATTCACTCCTCACCCTGTATTCAGGCATTACATTTTGGCTCAAGCTACTCATGCCAAGTTTCTTTGGTAATAACCCTCCAGAAGGCATTTAAAAATAAAACAGAAGTTGGCTGCAAAGCCACTGCTCTTTCAAGAAGGGGGGGGGGTCAGGAAAAAAAAATAGCTGCTTTCATAGGCAGGAAGGAGAGCGCATCGCTATTCAAAGCCTAATGAAATATTCTTAGTGCAAGCAACCATTTGACTCGCAGGCTCCCTGCCTGCAAGCACTCCAGCAAAAGCCCAGCTGGAACAGGGAAACGTGCCTGCTCAGCCCATTGATCCCAGCTAACACTGCTACATGTGTTGGGCTCCGGCATCGTGCAGCCGTCCCCTCTCAGCACTCACAGGGCAAGGGGGATGTGGGAAGTTCTCCTTGGAGTGGGATAATCCCTCCGAGATGGCATTCACATCCTCTTGCACAAGCCTTCACCAGGACTTGGAAATTTCTCATCGAGTCAAAGTTGAAAAGCCCTACTTTTTGCAGAGCCAAATGAGGAAATAGCCAAGTATCCAAGAACTTCCTTTGACTTGTGGTTTCCTTATTCTGGAAAGATTGCTTAACGACTTACTGAAATTCATTCCACTCATAGAAAAGCTATGACAAAGGCTGTCTTACAAAACTTCCTCTGCTCTCTCGTGGATGCCTGTTCTAGAGTCAAGTGTTCGAATTAGTTTGAGGAAACAAGGTAAACTCTGCTAGCGAGTAAAAAGTACAGTTAAACTCAACCTCAAGATCTCTAAATTACGCTATTTAGTTATTAACGCAGGCTAGTTAGTTACTGGCCTGAGCATGCATCCTGCTACAGGAATCGGAGGTTTGTGAAGCACTCACATGACAAGTACACTCAGATTTAGCGCCAGACTAAGCTATTTGTGTAGTTTTCAGGAAGCCATCGGAACCCTGTGAAACAGGGATGCTAAAAGCACTGGAGCAAGGGAGTTGATAAGGATATATGCCTAGTTAAGTAGTTTGGTGGTTCAAAAAACTCGACTTTGTCATCCTGTGAAAGAGGAAAGGGCTGTTTTCAGGGCTTTTCGCCCTTTTTTTTCCCCCCAGAAGATTGCTGCAGTAATTATAGGCTTTAACTACTCTTTGCAGGAAAAAGGAAGAGCCAGAGGCATCTACGGGGGTTGAGAATATTGCTTCCAACAACAGATTGGAGCTTTGCCTTAAAAATCTTCTTGGCTGCATTAGCAGCAACCAGTATATGCTCTCCCTTCCCAAACCATAACGTTTGCTACAGTCCAAGCTGGCTGGTGCTCACTCCGTTTCCTCAGGAACAGGCTTTGAATCTCCTACAGTTTACCAGAAACGCGTAACATCTGAGTGCCTGGTGACCTCGAAGGCAGCATTTGGTCTAACTCCGAGTAGCGGTAAGCTCGCAGAAGCAGCCTTCAATCCACATCTTATCGTTGTTAGCATCTTGTTCTTTGAAGAAGTGCTGCGATGGTACAGACGCAGATGGAGCAAGGTAGAGGAAATTAAAATAGATGCTGTGAACAGCAGGGTGGGTCCTTCCTGCTGTTCAAGAAAGTGATGTTTATTACTTCAGTAAATAAACTGTGAAAGCAACAATTTCAAGCAGATGCTATAATAAGAATCCATGCAAGAGGACCGGTTAACATTACCAGTACTGATGACCGCAATCCCTAAAAATACATAAAAATCAGCCACATTCCACGATCCATGTATTTCCTGTGGAATTCAGCATTGTAAGAGTCCCAAGATCAGAGATCAAGATTTCATAGTGTTCCAGAGGCTAGATAACAGTTTCCAATCACTAGGTTTTAGCCAAAACTACGCACCAGTCAGTCCTAGAAGTTGCTAGGGTAAAGGCAGACTTCAAGGCCTGAATTTCCATAAAATGGAAAAAAATACCTTGGGTAATAAGTAAACACTATCCCTGTGTCCAAATGGACATATAAACAGTGCAGTAGGATGGAAACTCGTGCTATCGCTACTACTTTACACCATCAAAATTCAACTTAGAATTTCTCCACCATCAAATCCCTTACAAGACATCTGCTCACGCAGCTTTAATTTTCACTGCATTTTAAAAACATTTAGACCCCATCTTCCAGTCTCATTTGAGCTGTGGAGATATGCAGAAGTCACTAACTCCTTAAAATAGCTCCTAACAGAGGAAGGAGTCTCAGTTCCTGGGCCGCTTTCTGCTTGATTGAGAATCCCTTCAATATCTAGAGCTCGACATCAACTATTTTTCACAATCAAAGTTACCAAAAAGGACTTGACATTCATAACGAAAGGGCATAACCTGGCCAGTAAGGAATGGCAGGTTTTGCCAAAAATAGAGGTAAGCAGTTTAACAAGGCACCGAAGGTCCGATCGTAGCAGAGGTAAATCCAGCTTCGCAGGCAGAGGAAGCTTTGCTCTAAGACAGTTTCTCTTAAAAGCTCAAACTTTTTCTGTCCTAGATTTCCTGGGACACGTGAAGTAATCACTATTCTGGATCAACCTGAAGGAGACCAAAGCTATTCTCGATTCTCTAGTTGGTTTTGATAACCTACTTGCATTTTGAAAGATGAATTACCTTTAAATTGCAGAGCCAAGTTCCTGAGCGTATCTGATACCTTACGTAATTCATCTGGCAGTTCCTATAGGAACAAACTTTTACTAAAGTTGCAGCTCTGCTCCGAGAATCACGCGGCATTGTCGGACCCTTAATTCACAGCCTCTGCTACAGGGCCACTCGGCACACAGGCTCCCCGGTCCACAGGTGGGTCAATATAGCCGGTACAGAACAGCGGTATTAAAGCTGACATGGTTTGCCTCCTGCTTGGAGGATTATCTTTGTCATCTATTTCTGGCAGATATAGAGACATGCATCCCTGTACGTGACTCAGAGCTCTGCATATCTTTTCTTAAAGGGTATCTTCCTACAACTCTCCTAAGCACAAACCAATTCCAGAATACGTCCCCACTGGAAAGGCTTTTTTCCCCCCTCACTTTGTGGCTTGAATGAGAAGTTGTAACTTAACCTCAAGGAGGTGAATGTAGGGTCAGGCTCATAGCTAGACAGAGCTGTGCTCCCTCCCAGAGCCTTACACCGTGGCAGCACTGCACAGACTTCTCGGATGAAGATCACTACGGGATAAAGCCTGTCTCGCAGACAAAAGTTAACTTCTGAACATTTGCGCTCACTCGAAATTAATGCTGCTTTATGCACAAGACCATTCCTTTCAGACCTGACCTGAGAAGAACAGTTCAAAAGGAGGAGAGAAAACGTAGTGCTCGCTCAGATAACTGCAGAATATCATGACTGCAGCTAAAAATTAAAAAGAGTATACAAGCACATATGCATCCCCTCTGGCAAGCTTCCATTACATAAGACTGAGCTTTCTGCTAATACAAGATTTTCTATGGCAAGCTGAGAAGCTTTAGTCTTACCGCTTTGGTTTCTGAAGCCCACTGCAGGCAAACAGTACGCATCGCTACCCACTGCTCAGTTTTCCCATAATGATCATTTCTTCACATGCAGTTGTTCTAGGCAGCTATTTAAAAAGTTACTCTTCATATTCCTTTGGCTGAAAAGGAAATTCAGCTGCGATTCAATAGTCTGCTGATGGAGGAGTTGAGTCACAACAGATTTTTGTTGGCTATTAGCAACATGTTTTATATTAATACTAGTTTGGCTGGACTAAACCAACTGTAATAAGCTAGCTCCCCCATTCCACTGGAAGTCATCCTTCCTTAACTGCACCTACTCTAGCTCCAGGCTTTTCATCCTGCTCTTCCTGCCTCCCATCCAATACTTAACCACCTCTTAACTGGTATTTCCAAAGTTCTACCCCTCTTTCAGAAAAGACTGCTTGAAGAATTAGATCTGGGTTTGCGTTGTGTTTGGCAACAAATAGTTTCCCATCTAACCACTAAAGTTAGAAGAAGGGGTTGTTTCGGTATGGAACCCACAGTTCTCACAAGACACAAGGGACGAAGGAAGAGTCAGACAAACCAGGAGGAGCACAGGGCAACCTTAACTGATGGACAGATACAGCAGTCCTCACTGGTGCTCCCTGGGAGGAACATGCCGTTCCGACGTCAACGAAGCCGGATCCAAGGAGCCTGTTGGATAGATAGGACTGGAAGAGCAGAAGGGAAGAGTTTGGGAGAAGGAGAGAATCAAACAGGATTAGCTGTATGTTACACAAGTTCAGCACAGAGCTTTAGCGTCAGAAATACAGAGAAAATCCAGTTAATGTGTTACTCAACACAAGACGTTTTTCTATTTACTGGAAGACATCTGAACACTTTAGGCCAAGTCCAGCTTGCACAGATTACACCACATCCCTCCTCCATCTACGCTGCAATTTCAGCCTCCAGACTCATTCTGATGTTCGGCAGCTTATCTTCTGACAGATCCTCACTACAGTCTGACTGCTTGACAGCCACGCTATCTTACACACACAGGAAACCACAACAGCAACACAACTGCCCTCAGAAGGCCCTTTGCCATGAGAAACTCACCGGTAGAAGAGATCCCACTCTCACTCATCAACAGTTTCTCTGTTAAGGCGTATTGCTCAAGTGATTCATATAGCAAAGGCCTTCAAAACAAGGATTATGATAATTCATCACTCCAGCTTTTAGTAAAGACAGCCACTCTATCACCTTAGCCGTGCCGGACAGCCCTGAGGGGAGAGCTGCACCGCTGCAGGTGGTGCAGTGCTACTAGGACTCCATGCTGGATCGTTGCTTTTGATCATTAATATTAGTATCGCGATAGCATTCAGAGCTGCATGTGAAAACCACCGAGACAAGGATCCTTTGACAGCACTTGCCAGGGGAAAATCTGCTGCTCTGTTTGTGCCTAACATGGCTAGATCATGCCCTGAAAGGCTGCCACCGAGCTCCCGAGTCAAGTAACGAAGACCCCCTCACACATAAGTTTTCATGCCTAAGCTCCAATGCCAGAAAGCAGTCTCGCCACGCTCCGCTTCGGCACAGGATGTACCACTTTCTCCCTGTCCATCCGCTTTTGATCAGATCACCCTGTTTACCCACTGTTACTTTGGACGGAAAGCTTGCAATGCAAAGAGGAAGAAGCAGGGGAGAAATCTCGCCCCACCTTCCTCCACCACAAGAGCCTCTAACCACTGCAGTGTTTATTGTTGCAGAAGCAAAAACAACCCTGAGCTTTCTTTCCCAGTTTCCTTGTCCTTCTCCCCACCACCACCACCAACTTCAGCCCAGGACATTAATAACTGTCTAGGGAAGCCATCAGGCTCACGCTTCTGCGGTTCTCCTTTCGGACTCATCTGTGTAGCTCTTACAGAAAAGTTATGCAGAGAAAGTACGTGAAGCCATCAGTGTCTCCAACAGCTTGTCAGAAGAAACGCCTTGGGAAGAGTGATGTGCCCCATAGAAGTTACCGGAATCCCAACCATGAGGGAAGGAGAGTATGTTGGAGAAACTAGTTTTCCCTCCTTATCACACTTAAAGATGCAAGTTGGACTAGGAATCACCTGTATGCGCTGCCCGATGGAAAGCAAGTAATAACAAGAACACAGAAGACGACCTTCTCTCTAAGCAATCACTTTGATGAGGGCAGACGAGATGGAAGGCACCCAACCGTTCACCAACATGTTTGCTCACTGGTCCCAGAGCGTGGGGCCCAAGCAGTAGCCACCATCAGAGAGCTGATGTTCCTGAAAACTAGACTTTTACCCCAACACTGAGAATTTCTGTAGAGCGTGAAACCAAGTGGGTACATACTAGCACCGCAGCTCACACTAACAGGTACTCTAATCTCGTTTAGTTCTGTATATAGAAGTGGAAAATATACAGTACTGAAACCCAGCAAGTAGCCGGGTCTTTGGGAACAGGCATAATGGAAGTGTGGGTGGCATCTGAACAGTCGCTGCCTATGTGTCATGCTAGCTTTGAAACGCTCAGATCAAGCGGCAAACCACTACAAAAATCAGGAACTTCAGCAGAAAAACAGGTAGTCAAAAGCCAGTGTTTTATCGTAGAAGTGTCTCGATAGGTGCTGTATAAGCTGCCAGGTTCTTACTCTGCCTTCAACTTTGTTGAAACTCATGCAAAAAACCTTATGGTGTTGAGCGTGAGCTGACAGAGGAGGGAGCTGGCATAAGAAACACCACCTGCCACCACCAACCCGTGGCTGGTGACCAGATTTCAGCCACGACCGTGGCAAACTACGCTTCACAAAACCGTACACAAGTATATTCTTCGTGTACCTCAAAACTAGCATAGCCAAACTGCAATCAGGTAAAAATCGAGCAACAATCAGCTGCGCAGAGGAGCAGCTATTCTTCCAGGTAGCACTGGAAGTGTTGAGGGAAGCCATCTGGAGCTAGCAAATACCACGTGGCCTCTCAATAGTGCAGGCTTGCACAGAGTTTTAGTTATTAAGAAGCCATATATCAAATAAAATGTATTTTTACTCTGCACAACTATACCTGGGGCTCATTTCCATACGCAGAGCAGGGTGTTGCAGTTACTTCCAGCCGCTGTAAGAACCAACACCAGGCTTTCCCTGCCATCGCTGCAAGCCAGCACCAGTGCCTTGCCGGGAGAACTCCACATCAAGCCACAGCAACCGAAATGCAGCCCAATATGAAGCTTTGACTGGCACCAGCTGCCAGCCAGATAGCTGGCTGGAGAGCTTACTGCATATACACCTCCTGTGGCCATGGACTCCGTCTGCTGCCCTCAAGAACGAGATCTCACACCTCCATGAATCTCATTAGTATAGTGGATAAGTATTTTGCCAGATAACTCAGTACAACAGAAACCAGCTCTTCATGACGGATGCAACCTATCTTCCCAGACACAAGCAGCTTCCAGCTTTAGTGGCAATGCTGAACCGTACACTTTGACTTTTACACATAATTAACCAGAATACTGCATTTCCAGGATGTACTATGAACAGGAGAAGCTCTATAATCACATCAAAACAAGTAACCTGGAACTGTGATAGGTATTTGTTTCCATATCGTGTGTGTTACCGTCTCATGCCCCAAAGAAGACAGCTATTTTTGCCCATGGCTCTGGCATTAGGAGCCAAGAGATAAGTGATTTGCAAGCGAGAGGAACATTCTCCTCTCTGCCAACACCACCACGTTCAACCTACATGGTCAACCAAAGCCAGGTGTGAAACATCTCAAAACAGGCTATCGCCGAGATAAGACAGGCTGTTATGATGAGGTTACTGTGTTTTGGATTTTTTTGGAGCAGGGCTGAAAACAAACTTTAACAGCACCATTGTTGGTGTTGTTCAGCGGAGCTCTCTGCGATTATTAGAGGTCACACTGAGGTGACTAAGTCTCCCACTCACAGATGGACATAGAAAGGCAGCCCCTGCTCCAAGTTCATTTATTGCAGCTGTTGGGAAACAAGCCTCAAGTTCAGACCTCCAGATCATTATAATAAGTCAATAAAACAGGATTTTAGGTAGGCATGGGCACAACCTTAACCCTTTTGCTGCAGGAAAGCAAAGCGTTTCACAGTAGCCAGCTGCAGAAAGGCATCTGCAGCACCAAGGAATAAGTAGCAGTTGTTTTATTCGTTTTGTCTTCTAGACTTCAGACACTTCCATCCGACTTCCTCTCCGCCCCGCTCCTGTCTAAGCAAAGTAAGCATCACAACACGCCTTGCAATCAGTATTAAGTGGAAAAGGAAGCGGAGGATGAAATATGAAATTCCTCCAGCGGTACGTGGGTCCAGGGCTAGGTTACAATTCCATCCTTTTCCCAACGCACCGCACCTTCAAATACCGCCCCTACCTGACCCTCTAAGCAGGACTGCTGCTCGCCTAACAGCTCTGATGTACAGGATACCGCTCCTCGGCCGGAATGCCCTCCGAAATTACGCAACGCCAGCTTTCCAGGTTCCTCTTAGCGCAAGGCTCCCCCAGAAGAGCAGCCCCCGCACGCCGTTCAGGGTCCTCAGGCTGACACTTGCCATCGAGCCCCAGCACAGCCCGAGCCCAGGAGCTTCCCCAAGCCGGGCTGGGAGCTGCGGGAGCGGGGCACGGGCAGCCCCGCCGGGAATCCAGCCGCGCTCAAACCGAACCTGGGTTTCTTTTTATCC
>VZTV01033376.1:4267-24859 GCA_013400875.1 Anhinga rufa | reverse complement strand
CGTGAATGTTTGGATCTAAAACAGCTCAGAAAGGTTCACAGCATCATCCCATGTTCAGTGGTACCAGACCTTCGTAAAATTAAACAGCGTCTCAGGCCAAACAATCTTTCCTACCTGGAATTCCTGCTTTTTGAAATTAAATAAGTTGGTCTTCTACGAGTTTCTTTTCCAAAGGAAGAGAAACTGAAGTATGGATGGCAAAAAGGTTTAATAGTCAGGTTTATCTGAACTAAGTCACGGTCTGAATTCTCACCATTATCAACTTTCTGCTTCTTTGCAGAGGCTTTCTTCTTTCCTGATACATTTTCTTGCTTTATCTCCTGGTGGAGCAGCACTGGCTCTTGCTTTTTGGCAGGAGATACAACAGAATCAGTCTTAGTATCTTGATCATCTGTAACAGACAATTAAGACAATATGCTCTTCTATATGTCCTCATTATTACTTTTAAATCAGGAAATCTGAAATCACCACCAAAGTCCACTCCCAGAAACAAGAAACTCATGGATTTTAATTCAGAACATGAAGTTATCCATAGATATGTACACACACGCACTCACAAACACATACACTTCCCGTATCAGATGAGACCCCAAAGCAATAAAAAGGTTTAGCAGAGTCAAGAGCCACAGCACCTCATGTTTTGACAGACAGGAATCTTATCTGCAAGCAGAACACACGGCAATGCAAGTAACAGTTTAACAAATCCAATCCAGGTTTTACTGTGACAGAGCAGACAGCGCATGTTACCCATATTAGTTTCTCATTTGCAGGAAGTATTTTATTCCCTCCCATAAACCCACTTGGGTATTTTACACACACACCCCCAATAGCTACTGGGACTGTGAGAAGCAGAAAATAAGTGTTTCACATTAGGGAACTGTTCTTTTTAGAAGATGTTTCTAGTGAGAAATGTTTTATCTTTTTGGGCAGCCTGTGCTATATGACATTCTTGTCAGAGCTGACACACACAATACAGGGTTATGGTGTTAGCTCCTGTAATCAAGGATGAGAGTTAGTTGTGGCTGCCCTCAGAATAGTGCTTGCAGACCACATTTTAACCACGCCACAGAGATTTTTCAGAGAACACCCACAAACAAGATTTGATTTTTTTCTGGTTGGCAGTGGGTGGGTCTTTTTTCTCCCTTTTTTCAGAAAAAGAAAAAAATCCACCACATCAAGCAGCAATGTTGTTCTTTTTCCTCACTCCCTGTAGCAAACCTGTTATGCCTGCATCTCAAAAGGGTGATCTGCAAATACTTCAGTTTTCACTTATTTCTGAGACTGGGTATTTTTATTCTTTATTTCTATTGATAGTCAGACAGCCATGCCGAGACACGTCGACTTGTGCTGAGGATACGGTCAAGACAGTCACAGGCAATTCTGACTACAGTTTTTGGTCTGTTCTAGGCTGGATGTTTCAGTTACAATGGCTGGACCAGTCTTTTAGCACCAGTTCCGCTCAATTCTAGAGGTGTAGCAGGTGGGATGCAGCTGTAAGTGCTTTTTTCCATGAATCTGCCACCAAACACCTCTTTGTACTTAATTAAGCCTGCAATTAATCAGCGATTTGTTTTGCACAGTCTGCTATGAAGTTTCCCTAGATGCCTTTCCTTATCAGAGCAACCACTCTTAGGACTCCACTTTTTCATAGCTTGACATCAGAATGCACACAGCAAACATCTAATGACTTCTTTCAGGTAATCAAAACTTTGACAGTTTGAGAGCAAGTAGCCAAACCACAGAGCAAGGCAGAGATATAAGCTACTCTGTTTCACTCAACAATCTTTAGAAGAAAGCAAGGAAGGGAGAAGGAAAACCAGAGCATTGCTGCCAGATGAAAACAGGGAGAAAAAAGCAATAGCTCGTTAAAAGGAGAAGGTGAGAAGTGAGCTTTGCCCCGTAGAGATCAGGCAGAACAGTTGTGAGAGAGACACTCTGTGGCCTTGCAAAAAGCAGAACACTGTTTTGGCGTTCTGTGCAAGAAGCATATGCAACGTCAGATACCCATTCCATTTTTCTGCTTCTTCTGCCCAGGCTTCTTCTTAGATGCTGCTGATTCAGATGGTGGAGTGGGCTGTTTTGTAACAGGGACTGGTTCTACTTTCTTGCCTGAAGACTTGGATCCTTCTGACTCCTTATTTACATGATCATCTTGAACGGCCTTATGCTTCTTCTCCTTCTTCTTCCGTTCTCTAATGCCAGTAGGTGCTTCAGTCACGCTCAAGGGAACAGGAGCGACGTGTTCTTCATCCGTACTCAGGGCATCAGAGAGCTTAAAGTCCCGAGGTGTACTTTCAGAGTCAGACTCGTGGATGTTCCCGTTCTGAGCTTCTTTCTTCTTGTTCTTCTTCTTCTCCGTTTTCTTTTTATCACTCTTGGTAGGTGGAAACTTTAGGTCCCTTTTCTGTTTTGCAAGGACTTCATCATATAAAGTTTCTTTCATGAAAAGCCAGAAGAAGAGGAAGATGACTGTAATAACCACAGAAGGAATGAGGATGATAAAGTAGGTAGACTCGTAAAACTCCATTGTGCTTTTTCTTAGCTGTATTTTAAAAACCTATAGGGAAAAAAGAAAAAGAAAACAAAAATCAGGTTTTGAACGGGTTTTCCTTGATATTATTTCCCCCACCAATTATAATAATAAAAGAAGCTTTGTCAGTGTTTTAGAGAAGCCTTAAAATATCTTTTAATAAAATTACCAAACTCTATCAATCACGGAACAACTTCTGGAGTCATTTACCATTTGCTTCAAAGTTGTTAACCAGGATAGGAAGGAACGGCAGTTTGCAGGACTGCTGATCTTCAAAAAGAGCAGTTCCCCCCTTTCCTTACTCTTCTTCATCTTCCTCATTCTCCCCTCCCAAGGGCATTTCATTCAGTTAAAGCTTTTGATTTCAGAAATACATGAGACAGCACTTTCAGAGGCTGTGAAATAAGGACCAATACATACAGAGCAACACTTTTTTTTTCCCCCATAAATCAAACATAACAAATTAAGATTTTTATCTTGGCAAGTGGGAGTTAAATTTCAACTTTCTTTTGTTCCCAGATTTATGACAGCTTCAGAAGTGGAATGAGAGGAAGAAGGGAGAAAGCCCTAAATTTTAGTCAACCATAAAGAATCAGGTATTTTCAAAACTGCTTTTTGATGTCTAAAAACCAGCTTTAAACTCATGAAAATTCCACACATTTATAGGAAAACAGGAAGATCTGTTACTTATTTTGTGCATGTAACAGTAACTTCCAGGGCACTAACAGACCAGATGACTCCAGGATAATTTGCTGAAAACACTATTTATGCTCAGAGCATTACTCTTTTTTTTTTTTTAAAGCAGGAACCACAGAGTTAAAAGAGTCAGGATGAAGCTAAAAACCTAATTTTGGGGCCAAGACAAGACCAATTTTCCCATTTCACAACTGATCGCTAAGAACAGACTTGGATTTTTGCAGGACTAATTCAAATCCTCTCTAGACTGTTTGTTCCAAAGAGGGGGGGAAGCACCAAGCATTGAAAAACACAATCAGCGCTAATTAAGTGAGTACAATTCCTGATTCAGCAACTCAGTTTGAAAGCCACCATGGAAAGCACGTGCTTCAACCACATTTTCCTCTACACAAGAAAAGACGACTCTTCAACTCAAGTGTCCCTTAGGAGACCTATTCTCCTGGGAATGAAAAGCAAGGGATCTAACCCAGGTTGTGTCTTCCGTACTCTTTGTCACCTTCTCTGCAACCAGTGCCCAACTGTAGCATCCCCCAGCACAGCCAACATGTGCAGAGGTCCCCAACAACGCTCGGGGAAACCTGTACTGTTACACATCAGCCTGCCCTTCTGCTTCTCCTCTACTAATTTGAGGAGGACGCTTCACATAGGCTTAGACATAAGTGAGATGACCCCAAAAGAGTAGGGGGAACTGCCCCACACCTTAAAGCAATATTGTCTGGAGTATTTCCACTGCTGCTTAGAAAAAGAAAACAGATGTGCCCGCTGAGGGCACAGGGAATAAAGCCCACATAGAAGCTACGTGGTGCAGGGAGAGGTCAGGCTCTCCTTGCTTCTGGGCAGACAGGATCACTCTTTAAATACCTACTAGTATTGCACTTCAAGTGGTTTTTTACCTCAACTCCTGGCTGTGCTGGAAGCTGCTATCATAAACTGGCTTGCCATCCTGCCATATTGGCAAGAGCTTGGTTTGGAGACTGGCTCTAGCTCGAGAGGGAAGAGTTGTTGCATTGAGTCCATATTGTTATATCATATACATCATTATCATGATCATTATCGTTACATCATATACATGTTATATCAAATTTCTGGACAGAGAGGAGTTACTGTGATAATATATTTGTATCTGAGCAGTACAGAAAGCAAGGCGTGGGAGCTCTGATTTGGCTATTAAGTTGTCCAAATAAAAGACTAACATTTCCGTACCCTAACTATTCATCAGTTGTCTTAACATCAAGTCTTCTCCCAGTTTGTATTTATTTTCTGCATGTGCACAGCTCACCAAAAAGGCTCGGGTCTGGAATTAAATCCAACACAGAAAGTTCCAGAAGGGCTGAGAGGGATGGGAGGAAAAAACTTGTCTTTTAGGAAGAAAAATGCTTGAAACTAAGCAAGAGCTTTCAAAATTATTAGGTACAACTACTTGATAAAACCAACTTCCTGCACTAAATGATCTAGTATTAGTCAGCTCTTGAAGGAAGCAGATCTTGAAAATTTGTCTTAGCCAAAGTCAATATTGAATGCTTACAGGAGAAACTAATCCCCAAAGTAAATATGTAATTAAGCAGATTTTTCACAAGTGTAATTAAGTTGATCATTACAATACATTACTGAAACAATTACAATACCTAACCACGAAGAGCCTAGAGCAGCCCACCTCTGCCTTGCTGATGCACAAGCACACAGATGGCCGCAAATTCATCGGATTGTTTCAGCCAAGCCGGGACGATCACACCCTGCAGCCATCCCTACACATTTCCCAGCACCCGGCACTAGATGCTCAGGTCGAATCACACGCTCAGCAAAACACACGTTGTAAAGGCTCGAGACATCAAGCGTCATGAGGTGTGATGGTCATCAAGGCAGGACCAAGCATAAGCAGAAAACAATTGTTGCTTTGAGACCAGAGAGACTAGACACATTTAAAAGCTTCGGCTGCTTCCAAGAGGGGCCATAAATACATAATTATAACAGCTAGTCCGAGTGGAGAGTATGTACTGGACAAGATGAGGTCTGATCTCAGAGCTGGCTGAGCAACACAGGCTCTGCTGAGCCTCCGTCCACCGCCCTGCTCTCCCCTCCCTGCACTTAACTCCTCTTGTACAACGGGATCGTTTGCACCCTACGCCGGATCTAGAGCACAGCGTTGCAGTGATGAGCTTTAGAGCTTCCACGGACTCAACTGCTGCTCCTGTCCTCTCAGTCATCAGGGCAAAGTAGAGAGTGAGCCAAATGAACGCTTCCACCCCAACCACTGTGATCAGAGGCATGCAGATTTGATCTCTGAAGTCCAGCAGGGAATTTCACATACAGAAATCCAACCTTTCACATGGAAGCTGAATTAAAAAAAAAAAAGTAAAAGCCTCCAGATGTAACTAGAATTGATTAAGGACACTCGAGAGTGGCAAACAAGAGCTCTGCTCTGATGGCAACACTAATTTCCCCATCTCAGCCCAGCATGAGCAAGGGCATTTAAAAAAAAAATCACTTCTAGACGTGCCACCATTGCTGCTGGCTTGTATGCAGAATGACAAGATGACATCCTTCACCATCCGCCCTTTGTCAAGACATCTTTATGAAGTGGCATCCTTGCCATGGGCTATCTGGCTCACACAGTTTCCAGTTGTCCTCTGACAATCTACAATTACTAAACAAGTTTCTCCATTCCCATTTATACTTCTGTATTACATTGACAAGTCATCTAAGAAAAAACAGAAGCTATCTACAGGGAAAAAATCTTATGCCAGATAAAAAGAGACAGGGCAGAGAAGCTTCTTCAATTAAAGCAGAAGAGAATTAACTTAAACCTTCACATACCAGCTTAAATGCTCCTCGGGAGTTAGTTTTACAATTCCTCCCATTCCTGTTAGCTATGGAAATATGAGACACCTTCACAAAAATACTACTTCTTCCCCCCAGAAGTGCTGGTAAGGGGACTTCTATCACTTGCAGCCCTTCTTTGGGCACCTTTCCAGATCAGCTGCATCAACTCTCTACCCACTCAGAGCTGCAATCCCCAGGCAAGGCACACCCAGCAGAAATCACACGTACACACCCCCTCGCTACTGCCAAGAGGCACATTGACTTTAGCCACTTCTAAATTTCAAGGTAGTTGGTTAAATACTCACCTTTCATCAATATTTGATACTTAACCTGGTATTAGGCAGGCATGTTTCTTACAGCCCGGCCGCCCAGCGCCCGTGCCAGGCTCCCCACTTGCAGACGCGCTCCTGTCTTGTTCATAAATTCAAGAACCCACAACATCCCTCTAGTCATTCTGAAAAGGGGAACAAGCCACATCTGTCCCAGGCCGTGCGCACACTCTGTTACTGTTCCCATCCTGCATTTAACAAAAGAATTGCACTTTTGTTCCCCTAAACAGGGCCTGTGCCACAGAAAATAACTATTTCTGAGCTCCAGTGCAGTATTACTGCTTGCACCTGACTTCCTCTGCTAGTTAACACTGCCCTGGATTTTCTAACACACCCTTCGCTTTTTGCATTTAAATCTCAAGTTTCACCCTGCACAGACACCACATTTCACGGGATATTCATTCAGTTTAGGTCCAGGGGATTAGCTTACTTGAGAAGACAGAAATAAATTATAGCTCCATCTGGCTAATGAGTCACTCGTAGCTGAGCCCCAGCACGTTAGAAGCATGGCTTCTATAAATGCTTCGGTCCCAAGATGCATGTAATCTGCAGGGATTTGTGCCTCTTTGAAAAACTGACATTAAAGGGGGAAAATATAGGTATCAAGGTAGGGTTTTTTCAATACTAAACAGTTTAAGAGATACCACATATGATTTAGGTAAGGTAACAGCTTCTTTAATTGGGGTATTTTCCCTGGGATTTTCTCAAGCTGGCAAGCAGACTAAAAGAAAGCCCTCATAATCAACAGTCACTAGGACCATGGCAAGAACTCTCAGGAATAGCCGTATTCAATAAATTCCTCAAATAGAGCACACTTTTTTTTTCTCCTTACTCTGCACACAGTTAGCAATACACTCCATACCAGCCAGCTGCAAAGAGGAGCCTCTTGAAAACAGCTTCACTCCCAAACTCATCTTCCCCCAGAGCTCTTTGGGAGAGGATGCCCAGCAGCTTGGGCTAGACAAGGAAACTAAACCCAGATCTGCCACAGGTAAAAATATAATGTTAAGCAAGACGTTCAGCCACTCGACACCTATTCCTCATCCATACAGTGGGAGCAACCAGCTCTGTGACTTTGTTCATGAGCATTAACTAAAGCACTGCTGGGATCAAGCTCTAGGAAGGAGGAACTGCCAGAAAAACGTAAAGGCAGTTCATTTAACATCAGCATTGCTACAGTGTAAGAGAAAACTGCAGAGTTAGACCTTAGGTTGGTTTAGTTTGGGGGTTTTAAGCAGTCCTGTGTGTCACTGGAAAATAAAAAACCAAACCACAAGGTGTTCTTCACGCCCCAAGACGAGACACAAAAGGCAGCAGAGCTTCTGCGACATGACACTAAGAGGCAGAGAGTGAATGCCGAGCTGTCAGAGCAGGCAGGGATTTCAGTCCATCAAACTTGCCTGAGTTCATGAACACCTGGCTAACCTCAGCAGGTGAGCAACGGTGGGAACGAAGGGAGCCTCCTCAGCCTTCCCATTCAAGGGTTACCCATTCCCAAAAAACCACTGCCCGGTGAACACTGGTGAGGAGCCAACTACACCCAAGCACTGTTTTTAAGACAGGAAAATAAGATATTACAAATAAATCTCACCTGCCACCTACGTAAGGAAAAAGGCACAGCTCCCAGAAAAATCACACACCATCTTCTTACAGGTCACTTAAATTCGCGCAACTTAGAGGTGCGCATGAAGCACCCACCACCTAGAAAAGCTGTAAATCTAAATGGCCCTGCCAGTTTTGACCTGAATGGCAAAATTTAACCTACTTTTCTTGTATTCTTTTTAAATTGTACTTTTATAGCTATATTTCCATGTTCTGTTTACAGAAGTTCTCTCAAAACTAAGACTGGGGGGAAGCATAATAAACAGCAGTTCAAGCTCCAAGTTTCCTTCATTTAAATACTTGCCCTGACAGCATGATTTGTGCAGCAACAGAAGAAAGCTGTAGACACTCAAAATTACAGACTGAGCCATTCATGTATTAAAGTTACTCTTCTCCGGGAAGGAGACCTGCTCAAGTGAGGCTCAACAGTGCTTGACACCCCCTACAAACTGCTAACAGCAAGAGGAGAATGAGACTCGTCAATAAATCTTGCCCTTCTTCACTTGATTACGCTGACACAATTAAGCCATTTGCAGAGCACAATCTTAGTGCTTCAAATACCCTCTAGGTAAATATTTTCCATTCCAAACATGCCGCTGTTTATACCATCTGTTGGGCTCTGTCTGCTCTCAGTTGCTTGATGTTAGTTAACAGACACACTATTTATTAAATTCCAGAGAAGAGTAGCTTTGCTTCAACAAAAGCCTTTACTTTTCAGGGTTTTTTTTAAACACACATTTAAAGCCAACACCTGACAAAACGCAGCAGCGGTGCTGAGAGCAAGCCAGGAGCTACATGGCTACACGGCGTTGCCACCACTATTTGGCAGATGACCTTGCTTTTGTCCAAGCACCAGCAGCTGTGAACACCCGGGTACCTCCTGCAAGGGTTTGCCGGGAGCGCACGGCAGGTTTCCACCACAGCCCAGCCGTCCAAGGCAAGTTCATACAAGATAAGGCAGGGCAGGGATTCACCGTACGGCTGCTGACGCCCTGAAACCACCTGGGCTGTGGGATAAAGCCCAGAGTTGGAATTGGCAGCAGGGAAAGTGGAACGAGCAACCTCGCGTTTATCCAGGGATAAAAGCATGCACGCCAGTTGTTGGCACGGAGCGAGGAACGGGTTGGAAAAACCACGCTCTGCCCTCCAGCCCAGCAGCTTGGCCGAATACCCCGAAACTGCACAGACCCCTTCCCACCAGCAACCGACGGGGCTCGCCAAAGCACAAGCACTAAGGCACTGATATTGTTCAGGACTGAAAAGTCTCAGGAAACCAAAATGTTTCTTGTGTTTGTGAGGGCGTGTTATTTGGGATAAAAACTGGCAGCCATCAGAGCCAGAGGAAAATGTCCTCAGCCCCACCAGACTCCAGAAACAAAAACTAAGGCAAGTTTTCCCTTCAGATCAGTAACTTCTAGCACATGTCTATTATCTCCAAAGTCTGAAGAGAACAAATTATCCTTACCTTCTCCCAAAGTGCCTATAAAGGATCAAAGGTTTCTTTCTTCCAGCGGGAAAGGAGCGTGCCCTGAGGGGATTCTGGGCATTACTCAG
This sequence comes from Anhinga rufa, assembly GCA_013400875.1. Lineage (NCBI taxonomy): Eukaryota > Metazoa > Chordata > Aves > Suliformes > Anhingidae > Anhinga > Anhinga rufa. Next base: position 15,328 of record VZTV01033376.1, on the reverse strand, counting down.
CAAGTCTGCGTCTTCCCATCGCTATTTCCAGGGAGTCCCTGAGGCTTCCCCAGCTCCTTCCTTCACACGCTCCAAGTGTAGATGTGCTCTGCCCACACCACCGTGAAGGCAGTGTGGGCATTTAAACACCCGAGCAGCAAGCTCACAGTCTTCTGAGTAAGCATTTCCCCTTCCCTGCCCTCCTTGCAAGCAGAGACCAGACCCGACATTTGCTCTTCAATCACCACTCACTTCTGGGGAAATGGGAAATGACACTTCTCAAAACATGAAGGGGAAAAAAGAAACAAAAGAAGCCAAACTGCTCACTGCATTTTCTCAGACTCTCACAAAGGACCAAAGAGCAGCAAAATCTAAACTAAAGGTTGAACATCGACACCGATTTTCTCAGCTTGCAGTTTTGCTCCCATCCCAGGCGGGCAGCGATAGCAGCCAAGGTCACTCACAGAAGGATCCCCCGTTACATCTGCTACTTCCCATCGCGTGCGTTACATCAGAAGGCGTAGTCCAACAGCAAAAAAGGCTGCACAAGTAGCCATGCGAATGCACCAGCATGAACACCTCTGCTGATGTTCAGGCAAGGCAAGATGTCAGTACAGCTGCTCAGAGGGGCACTGCCTCTGCAAGCCCAGCAGCAGTCAGGTCTCACTTCTCCTCCAAAGCTGCCAGACAGAGCCAGCAAACCCAGCCACCAAGGCAGCTGCACCTTTCAGCCACATTTTAGAAAAGAACCGAGTTTACATTTCTCAAGAGTCTCAGCATACAGACTTGATTAAGAACAGCCTTTGCTATTCTCACCACAGCACTGCCCAGCCGCGTCGCAACGCAAGGCTTTCGCCCGTTTGCTCAAGGTAAAACAATACATGGTAATAAACCCAACATCGATTAACTCGTTAGTTCTGGCTTTGCAGACAATGCTAGAACTTGGGTTTTTGCCAAGGCCATATTTTTAGTATGTAATCCTGCATTAATAAGAGACAAAGCTAGCAGATTAATGGCCAAAACTGAGTTTAAATTACCAGTCTGAGCAACAGTTCTGCACATCATGTAGTTTTTGAGTACCAAGGGGTCTCCCGAAACACAAACCTGCTCAGCAGCAGGAGCCAGGAGCAGATTTAAGCCAGGACTCTTGGATCAGCCAGGCAGAAGCATTCAACACATACAACCACACCTGAAATCTGTTTGCACCCAGCACCTGGACAGGAGGGAGGGATCTGGGCCATGCCTGTTTTGTTATTCTGATTAGCTGTCTGGAAAGTTAACAGAGGTTTGTACAAACCAAGTTGATGTGACAGTCCATAGCAGCGGGTTTACCACACACAAAAGCCATTTACACAAGTTTAAAGCCACTGTGCACCTCAACAAAGGCCTTTTGACATCTGTTGTGGTCTATTGTATAAATATATATTCACAGTATAATCTTCACCTCTGATCCATAGAAAGCCTCAGAGTGCAGCTATTGTCCCCCAAAACGGGGGCAGATACCATACCATACGACAGCTCCTCCGATGCCAAGTGCTGCACAGCCCGGCTGGGTTTGCTCAGGCTTTTGCCAGGGCTCTTTCAGCTAGCGCAACACCATTTCCTAGGGCACAGGGTTTTTGCATTACCAGCACAACGGTTTGCACGTCCTTCGGCTGGGCTCACAAAGCTGCTCGTCACCCATCTTACCCCCTGCTCCATCTGCTGACATAAAATACGCAGCATCATTCCCAAACCTGGCTCTGCCAAAACAAGGCAGGTGAAGGGTCTCAGTTGCAAGGGTGTCACGCTGTCTTACTCCAACACGGCTTAATCCTCTTCTGACACAGGAACGAGTTGCAGTAGCCTAAGTATATTTATTCTGAGACTTCTGCACCTACCCTTGCCATGCTCTATTACTTTAACTTGATTAAAATGAGCTCTACAGCACCCACAGCCAATTACGCAGCTCGCCCCGCTCTGGTCACAAATGAGGCAGAGCCTCAAATTCCAAATAAAAAAAAAATCTGAAGATCATCTCTTGAGAAATTTCAGGCTGCTACAGGCCCTTCATCTCTTTACATCCAATTCCATCTCTGGAAGCATGGAAGGACAGAGGAAAGCAGGTATGAGCAGTAGCTTCTCAGTACTCAAATTCCTCTCATACTTTCATAGCAACCTACAAAGAAAAAACAGCTGGAATGAAACCTTTTTCCCTTCCCAGTGTATACAGTAAATATAACTCTCTCAATATGCATTCCTGTGTTATGTAGTGTTGTTTATATTTTAAAAAATAAATGTAAAATAAGAGGAGACAGAAGCAAAGGCAGAAAAGGCCTTTGGTCCAGCTTTTTTTTTTTTTTGCCCTAGCAGATTGCTGTGAAAGTATGAATGGCATCCAAGAACTAGGAGGCTAATGCTCATTAAAAAATAAAACCAACCCAGGTTTTTATATACAAGAGCTGCAAATAGTCAAGGAAAAGACGCAAATGTATTATCTGCCTAAGCCTCCCAGAAGAGGTAATTACCTCCCCTGAGCCTCGCACAGCCCCACCAACACTGTTCTTCCTCAGGCTGCCCGGCAGGAGCAGCGCCGCTGCCCATGCCTCACCTCCCTGGGCAGGCACAAGATGTTCAGGCACTGAGGACATCTGCTTTGCCCTGCATTCAAAGCAAAGGGTGACAGAAAAACCACGACAGATTGCTAACGAGGATGGCATTTTGTTTAGGGGACACATTTCTGAAGTTTACACATACCTACAAAAAGGTCCATCTTAATTTATTGCTCAATTCTTCAAATTTTTACTCAATTTTGCCCATCACCCTATCAGTCAGACGATATTTTAGCCTACTCACTTCAGTTTCTCCAGATACACACAAACGTTTTAAACCTACCACTTGTTCTGTGGATCTCCAGACTGCCTGGTGCTAAAGCTTTTCTCCAAATTTCTCGCCAAAGCAGCAGCACAAACAGAGAAGCAAAAAATATCCAGCCTTGAAGGGTTAGCAAGTCACTCGGAGCAATGTTTAAGCAGGTTCATATAGCTGAATTAATCAACCTTTGTACCTCCACACCCCAATGGCGCGGACTGCCAAAGCTATCCCACAACTGAGCCACGTACAGCCACATACAGCCTAACAGTGTCACACTGGTGCTTTCACCAAGTTTCCACCCACATCGAACGAGGTCAGGAACACGGGGAGGGGGGAGCACGCACGCACGGAGGCAACAGCACAGGAGAAAGACAAGGAAACTTGAAATAAATGAGAGCATTTGGCAATTTTCCCTATAGCAATGTATCACCTAAGTTTTCCTGCAAGAATATGTTAAATTCATGGTAGGACTATTAACCTGGTTCATATTAGAATTTCTTTACCCTAAAAAAATAAGTCAGGCAGGCTGGAAAGATATTCTTAGTATTAATACCATAAAAGTGACTTTATCCAGACTTATTTTTAAGTGTATATTTAACAGATGAGAACAGAAGTCATCTTCTGCCAACAAAGACAGGTATTAACCTAGGAGATTCTGTTTAGCTCCAGACTTCTTAACTGTACAAGATTTTACTGAAGTATGCGCCCGCGGTCCTTTACCCTGTTGCAAAAGGAACAAAGGAAGATGACTAATCGAAGCAGCAGCACATTAATATATTTTGGTATGTGGAACGGGAAAACCGTAGCGGGTATTTTTAACATCTCAAACAGGAGAAGGCACTGCCTTATGCACATCAGCCGCCACGGAGGCTCGGCAGCTCCCAGGAGAGGAAAAAAAAGTAGAGTTGTGTTCCAGAGAGGCGTTCTGTATTTTCCATTTCCCACCACAAGCTCTGCTGGAAGCTTTGCACCGCGGTGCAAGTGCGGTTTGTGAGTTGGCTGACGATGCCTTTGCCTAACGGCACGCCTGGAAAAGAGGCGCTGCTGGGGCAAACAGCAAATGTCTCGGCGATATCGGGTGCACTTTGACTCGAACTCTAGGAGAAACCCAGCCTGGAGAGGTGCTCTGGAGGGAAAAGGCAAGAATCTTGGCAAGCTTCCTGGAGTCCCACCACCACCCAGCTCTGCTGAGCAAGGGATGCCCTCACCCACGGGCTGATAAGAAATACGGAAGGAGAAGTCTCTCCCTGCGCCGGGTGGCATCTGGCAAGTCACAGCTCACCCACGTGCCACAGAGCACAACCCCTTCCCACACCTTCCCGAGCTTAATTCCCCCAAACTACTCAAAGCTCTCCATCCCTTGCACATGCAGAGGAGCTGTGCTGCCAGCAAAACGCTGTGCCTTCAAAGCTTTCCTTACAATTATTTTGCCACAGCACCTACACAAGCCAAGCCACTGACGTGCCACTACAATTGCATTTAATAACTGGTTTTTAATCCCATGCTCCCCCCACCAGCTGCCTCCACGGGAAGCTCTTTGGGGCAGCCACGGTAACAGATTTGCTTAGAGCAACAGGGCAGAAGCCTGAAGGACTACTGTGACAAACCCAAAATTAGAGCTTTCAAATGCCTTCCTAAGAGATCAAAACCAATCAATCTAGCAACAGCCTGCTACGGTCATTTGTGCAGTGGGATGGCACAGCACAAAAGCATTGCTCGCTCAGTAAGAGAGGAGCTGGACCGCTGCCTGTCCGTCCGGCTGCAATTGTTCCCGCACTTCATAATTAAGGGCTACAATTCACCCTTTTCCTAATACCAAACCCCAAAAGGCTCACTGTAACAAAACCATTTTCAATACTAAATGGGAAGCTACTGCTGAACGGTCTGTGTTCAGATTCCCCCAGTTCCAACACTGTTGAATGCAAACAATGCAGAGAAGCTAATATTTTACGTTCTTGCAGAGGGATTTATTATCAGCCACCCCGTACACAGGTACAAGCCTGAAGCTTAAGCAGGCCTTTACCCTGGTATTGCAAAATGACAACCCCGGTGAATCCACCAACAAGATTTTCCCATTGTTTCTGTCCAGTGTGCTGTTCGACACAACTATACAAAGAGACTGGACCGCTGACAAAAAAGTGCTTCGTTAACCTCTCGGTGACTCAACAATCCTATTGTTAAACAGCCACGGACAAAAGGAGAAGCCGACAGCAGACAGATGCACTCTCATCTATTTGAATTCCTAGAGGAAAATGAGATTGACCTGCATTGGAAACAGGCTGCAAGTTAAAGGAGAGTTGTTAACTCAGAGGGAAATCAAAACTTTTAAGTGATTGTGAATCTTATCAGATCTAGTGCTTTCATGTGGTTTCCTCTAACTACCTGAAGTTTTAAGATATATTTATCACACACATTATGTCTAAGCAGTCAAGTGATTTCAGTTTTCTCTAAAGGGACACAAAGTGTGATTGCCGCATCAAAATTACTGTAAATGTGACACAGACCTAGCTAAATAAGAGCCTCAGAAAGCAGCATTTGAAACAAGATTGCTGTACCCCATTATCAGACTAAAGCTTGGTAATTCTTCAGCTGGAAAGGAAGATGAAATCAACGGGCAAGATTTTTCTCCCTTCTCACCACATACAGTACAGTGGAAAAAAATTGGAATAAAGTATCCATCAGTTAAATGATCAAAGTTCACAGAGAAGTAATAAATTTTTATATACGCCAAGAGTTTAAAACTGAGGGGTACGCAGTTAGTTCTCAACCCTGAGATTTTAAAAGGGCAACTTCAGTTCAGGCTAGACAACAGGAGGAATGCAGACTCAACATATAGAAGTCAAAGTTCCTGTAAGTTGACAGAGGCATCATAAATAGAGTTATCACCAACACGCACAGCACAACTACCAAACTAGGACTTAGGAAGCGCAAGTATCATGAGCCTCCCCAGGCTGGAATTGCCTCCTCTTCAGCCTACACAGCTGGGTAAGCACTGCATCAGCGTGCCTGTTTTTGCTCTTAATACCATATACCACAGTTGTGGTTCAGAAATACACAAATAGATGGGAAAATCCGAACAGCCAGGCTGGAGCAGGCATTACTTGCTACCCTTGCTTCCCCCTGTGCATGTACAGCTACCCTGCTCTGAACTACACCTAAGCAAACAGGGGCCATACCCAACCGATCGGCTTCCTCCGGCTCATTCCTTGCAGGGTGGGGTTCAACGAAAAAATGGGTAGTAAGGGGCCATGAATCCATTTTGACTGCAAGTGGGGAAGAAGCTCTCAATCATCAATCTAACGAAGTCCTCAATGCTGTAATGGTGAATCTGCAGCCTCCGCGTAGAGCATGGGTGCCATATTTTATTTCACCTGGCCATACAGCAGCAGCAGACTCCTACTCACCGCTCCTGCCACTTAGCTACAGAGGTGAACCAGAACCCTAGGACTGCAGGGAACACGTTTTAACTGATACAAGAGGCATTACTGCCCTTTTGCTAGTAGCAATCAATGAGTTTTAATCCATAGCCACCTTAGGAACAACACCTGCAAAGGACTGTTGGATTTTATTACAACTGGCAAATTATTTTAAACTTAATGCACAGATCAAAACATTGCTCATGCTGTATTTATAAAACCCTTGGAGCACAGAGAATGCGTGGAGGTACATCCAGGACTGAACTTGGACCACAGAAGCTTCTGATGATGATGGGTTTCCTACAACACTGATATTTTGACTTTCTGCTCCAGCACAAATTTGCACCAGCCGAAGGCTGAACAGACTCCCAACGCCAAGACTTCCACAGCAGGTATGAGTTAGTTTAACTGCTCCATAGCAAAGCTGTCCTTCAACATTTATCCTAAAGTATGTTATCATACAGGAATAAAGACAGCACTTCTATATCCAAGCCAGCTCCCTCATGCTGTAAAACACGATGCTGTTGATACTCTTAAAAATAAAGTTTTGAAATGGTTAAGAAACAAAAGAGGCTTTAGAAGCAATCCCTACAGCATTGTCACCATACAAGTTACCCCAGTGTATTTCAAAGCATAAATTCCATTAGGAGCTGGAACTTTTAACTCAAAACTACAACATAAAGTTTAAGAAATTGCTGCTCAGCTGTGATCGCTTCCCTACTGAGGCAGTGAAGTGCTAAGGTCCCTCTCCACTCTCCTTCAAGATACCGCCCAGAGCCCCTTTATCAAGGGCAGCACTAAGAGCTCACCTCATCATCTACCCAAAACACCTCCCGCACCACCACAGGGACCTCAGTGGCTATAGCTCCACCGAGATACCATCCTTTCAACTTGCACACCAAGGATATATGCTCCTAAAACAGTAGTGCCACACGCTCCTCTCCACAAGGTTTCTTTTCACCTTGTCAACCTCTCTGTGCTTCATTTAACAGTCTGCTGAAGACACTCACACATACAGAAATGATACACTTGGTGTCATCTCAGTGCGTGGATCCTTTAGGATATGGGCAGGCAGCTTAAGGCCACGCACACTCAGGAACCAGTGCAGTATTTCAGCAGACCCTAAGGTAATACTTGCATCTTGTCTTAAACACCCAGCGTGGGAGTACTAATCTCCCCTCCAACACCAGGGAAAAGGCTCCAGCTCCTCCACAGACTTGCACCACACCTGGGCCAAGTGGTGAAGCTTTCTTTTACCACCTTCCTCACGTGGCTGTTGATTCCCCAAGTGAGCGATGCTGAGGCTTGCTGATGTTTCTCTGAGCAGCAGCAGCAGCCCAGCAGACCCTGCGACACTCCTCAGCCATACTGGTCCCAGTTCCACAATCCAGTTCACTGCGCAACCCTAAATACAGCAAGATGTTGGGAGTTAGACGACACCACACAAGAACCCCCCAAAAGATGGGTTCAATGTGCACCTGCAAGGGTTTCCTTGTTTTCTCCATGTGTGACCGTAAGGACCAAGCTTGTACGAGTTTCCTAAAGGGACTTCAAAGATGCATTTTGCTGCTTGCAGAATTTTGAGTTCAAGTCAATAACCCAACGTCCCAGAGTTCTCCCTCAAAAACAGCCTCATAACACATGCATGCACACCCACCCCAACGCACTCAGCTTTCCTGATCAGTACAGCACTGACCTGAACTCAAGAACATGCCAGGTTGTTAAAAAGGCCTAAAAACGCTCAGCAACAGATACACAGAGTAATCGAGGTCATTTCTCTCATGCTCCTTTAGATTCTCCCTCCCCTTTCTTTGCTGTCCCACAATCTGCGCCTCCTTCGGCATGCGAGGATTGAACAAACACTTCACCACAACCACACAGATCTAAACTTACTCCAACTTTGGTTACTCCTCAAACTATTACTCCAGTAGGCCATAACGGGGAGGAGGGATTAAGAAATCTACTTCAAAATAGGTGCACTGGATCTAAAGCCAAGAAATTCTTCTTTTGGCACACAAACAGCATGGAAAAAATGTAGAAACTGGGAGATTGAGGGTGGGGGGCTGAAAAGGCAGGCTAGTAATGGAAACATCTGACCAAGAATTTTCACAAGCCTTTAAACTTCTGAAACCTAACCCCTTTGCTAGCACTTTTCACATGCCTCCTCAGACTGCAGACCACATTACGCAAGTCATAATTGTGCCTCAGCAACCCTCCCTCCCACGGCGCTCCACACCTCGCCAAATCCATGTGTTGAAGCACAACGAGGTGGAGAAATAGTGTACCTGTTCCTCCCACAACTGGTCTGGTGTACTTCCACCTGTGCAGAGAAAGCCTAGCTTTGTTGTGCATCTTCAACTAGGCTCTAACCCATTAAAAGCTACTTCAAAAAAAATCTGTTTTACATAAACACACACACTAAGCTGTAAAGAAGTGTACTAAATTTAGCACGTGACCCAGTCCTAGCAGTAGCGTAGCACAGGCTGTAGATATGGAAGTGACCTTAGGTGAAGGTAACAAGGGAGAACTGTTGGTAACCCCATCGAGCTGCCGTGGGAAAGCCCAGGGAACCCAGTAAAATCCTAACACGACCTCCATAAATCCTCCCTGAAGCTTGGTGGTTTCCACAGTTTTGAGATGCCTCTCTTCTGGACAATGCTTCTCATTGTCCAGGCTAGGAGAGGCTTGGCGAGGCCATCTTCTCAGCAAACATTAGGGCAAACAGCTCCTCCTTGGTCAGAGTCTGAACTTGGAGAAGTAGAGCTTTGATGGGCCTCCACCACCACTGCTGTAAAACAAGGCAGCGTAAAGAGAAAAAAAGCAGCACCGTCCTTTATTAGTCCATCACAGCTGAAGCTGCACATGCTGCCAACAGGTATTTACACAAGCAAAGGTCAAGAGGTGTGACACAGGATACAGTGTCCACCCGTAAACTCCATTTTCTGCCAGCTTCCCAGCACCACACCCCACTGAGAACTGCAGATGCTGCCTGGCCCAAGAGAAGGACGTGCCAAGCCTCCCCAGAGGACAAGTTAGAGGAGGCAGAAAAGTCCCCGCCTATCTCCAGGGAAAAGGGCCCTTCCTGGCACAGCACCGCTGAACTCGGATCACTTCCCAGATTTGAAAATGCCTTGTGAAAGATCCACCAAGTGTGAGCTGCTGTAGCCACAGTGCTGCTCTTGGGCATACCTGGAGCTGAAGTGGAGAAGGGCAGAAGGAATGCTGCAACTGGTTTCATGTACCGGTTTTTAGGTCCATGCAAAGCACAGCGTTAAAAAAAAAGAGGCAATGCCTACGTAAAAGCCAAGCTGGGATGTCCCCACGCAACATAAGCAATGACTCAGCAGACAAAGCAGCGCTAATCATCACCGCAGCCTTTCAGACCAGTTTGGGAGGCAGGAAGAAACATCACTGTCTGGGACCAGGCTTGGCCTCCCACCCACGGCACAGCAGAGACCCTGAAAGGAAGACGCATGTGGAAACAGCCTCAGTCGCCAGAGAAGAGCGATTTCCCACTCACCCACCAGCTAACTGCCGGCTCAGGCCAGGGCAGCGTGCTCTGGGGGCCAGGTCACAAATGGGACCAAGAGAACAGCCTCAGCAGCTGCTCTGCTGGTGACCTCTTGGTGTCTTCAACTGCAGGCACTTGGCCTCAGCTTTCCCTTCTGTTAAATGGGAGGGTAAGCATCCTCCCTCCTGCCTGTGCACCAAGGCAGGTGGACAACGCTGTGCGAGAGCCTGGCAGTGGCGCAGGCACCTGGCAAAGGGACATCCACGTGAGCCAAATGCAAGTCATCGGCTTTAAGCACTCCTCCATCCAGCACTCCGCACCAGAGGCTCGGGAACCGTTTGCTTCCGCCCATAAATTAAGCTTTTTCCTTTGTACTCGCAGAGCATGGACTTTTCAACTTAAAACCCCACAGCAAAAAGGCTGAGGAAGAAAGCAGTCGTAGCCAGTGGTCAGATTAAACCAGTAATACTAAAATTACCAGCTGACTGATATTATAGACTCTTATCAGTCAGTCACAACCCAGTCCAATCCCGGTGCGCTCCCTGAAGAGCCACACCTTGTGCAATAGCTTAGTCATCATCTTCCTTGACAGCCACGCACTTGCAAACAGATTACAAGTCCACTCACATTTTCCTATGAACACTCTCCCCTCCGCCTTACTACAAGCAGGACGGGAGCAGAATGCTGCCAAGCTAAAGAGCAGGCAGCTTGCCCCCACTGTATCTCCTGGACTCAACAACTTCCTTCCTGTGCAGTTGCAGGCAGACAAAAGACACCTTTTCACATCAGACAGGAACTAGATGTACCAAAATTTGTCACATCCCTGAAATAAAATACCCTGCCTACCATTTTCAGTCCATACGACAGAGCGTAAAGCAGAATTAAGCCAGCATTTCTTCTACAAGAAACACTTGCAGGGTGGGATTTAGAAGCAAAAGAATAAGGAGCCCAAAATAACACAGGTTCAGTTTATATTGCTCTGGCAAGCGACACAGCTAAAGGAAAAGATTATAATGCTGCACCAACGTACTTCCCCTCTGCAGGATGAGAGCTGGATTGTTTTTGGAAGCACTGTGAATCACGGGCATAAATATACCAGGCTTTAAAAGCCTTCGACACCCACGTAATTCTGAACTCAAGCTTTATTTTCCCTGGGTCATTCAACACATGCTCGACGAGCTGGACGCCAGTTAGCTATTCAATTAATACAACATCAACACACCTCTTCTGAGATGGAAAAAGCCCTCCCTGATGCTCAATTAGTCATTCAACTATAGCTTGAAGGAAGCCAGGAATTTTGCT
>VZTV01033369.1:2284-36114 GCA_013400875.1 Anhinga rufa | reverse complement strand
AAACCCTATGAAACAGCACACAGTAAGGAAGAGGTGGAAGTGTCCAGCAAGCTCTCTGCCATGTGCTACAAACATCTGATGGCACTGTTATGCACAGTTATCACAGTGCACTCTTTCCGCATCACCCAAAGTGGAGCATTTGGAGGATGCGTTGGGTGTATTGAGCATGTCCAAGACAGTAGCCAGTACGCAGTAAATGAATGTCTGTTTTGCCTGGCATTCAAACAGGCAGGATTCAGCCCCATCACTTCAGATGTAGGGAAGAGCATGACACTGTAAAAGAAATACACCAAAATAAACTGGAACACACACACTCTAGCTTTGATTCTCATCTCTGACCCTTACCATGTGGCCCTGGTAAAGTCACTACATCTTCAGATCTCAGGTTTCCAGATGTAAAACAGCCATTCACTCTCCATTTAGCACAACAGGGGCTAAATGCTAACCTAATACAAATAACAAGCAGCAGGTGTACGCTTCCAGTGAGTCTTTTGCCAGTCATGTTTCCAGTAACCAGGAAGAAATGCTGGTTATTCCTATGAATGGAAGGAGGAGACAGGGTCTGGGGAGATCATGCAGAGGTGCCCTGTCCCTGTGCCTCCTGGAGCCCAGCGACACAAGAGCTGCCTGTGCCTCCTCACAAAGACAAGGGACTCTTTCCAAATCTGTGAGCCAAAAGTGTGATTACACTTTTTTGGACACACCTCCATTTCCCTGGTTGCTCCTTTCTACACCTCTCATTCCAGCAGCAATCTCATTGTCTCTTATCTCCCCTCCACAGGATATTTTCTTGTTTCAGCCAGAGCAATGTTGGGTTTTATTTCCTCTTCTTTCCCTCTGTCCAGCCCCCTTGCTGCAACTCCCCCCAACCACCATTCTGTGCCTTTGCAACAAAAGTGTAAACTTCAGAAACTATTTGTATTTCATGGGCGTTCACACATTATGCCAAAACGATGGCCCAAAAGTTTGGCGGGTAATCTCAACCCCAGAATTTGTGAGCTGATGATGAATGGCTGTGAAGCCTTTGTGATTGCTCAGGCTCTATTGTGGATGGAACAATGGAGGAGGACACAAGTCTGGCTCAGGACAGCAACGGATAAAACTGTTGGGGAGAATGGCGGGCTCCTGCCGACATGACCACTTGTTGACATTGAAAGGATTCAAAAACAAGTGAGCAGAAACAGAAACGATTCTGTTCGGCGAGGCTATTAGTTGCAACGTGTGGCAGTGGAGCGGTCACTCCTGATGTGTTTCCTCACTAATGAGCCCTGAATGCCCTATTAAACTGGGATGCTATAGGCCCAGCGCCACTGGGGCAATGCTATGCATGAACGACTCCCCCAGCACCTATTGGCTGCCTGCATGAAGGAAGCAACTGGCAACACTCAGATTTAAACGGGGCTGACAGTACAGTTAAATGATCATTAATTAGAGTTGCTGAACAGATAGGGACTCAAAGCAATTCTTAATGACAAGATAACAGTCCAGCATTACTCAGCTTTGAGCAAGTTCAAGCTTGCACCCCATCTTGGTCTTTGTACTGTACAAATTGATTTTGGTTTCTTTCATATATTCACAAACCATAAGAAATCCTGTGTGTTGAGGCAGTATTAGAGATTTTTATATGCAAATATGAAAATAACCCTGTATTAAAAGTAGATTTTATGCAGAAAAACTCACATTAGAAAAAGGAAAAGAGAACAACAGTAAAAAGAATGACTCATCTATTAACGTTTGGAAATGATTCCATAAGAAAGCCACTACTCACCCTTTTTATGTGTTCTTTCATCAGCCTCTCTCCCCAGTACTTAACATACTCTATTCATCCAGTCTTATAACTAGAACCCCTGGTTTGCTTGATCAATCCCTGAATACTTATCTAGGAAAATAAGAGAATGCAGCACCAAAGTATCAAAAATTAGAAGCAAAAATCAGAACAAGAAATCATATCTCTGGCTTGAGGGCATCATCCCCGTCCGCCAGCTTGGGAAGAGCCTTTCCCCAAGAGCACATTATCTCCTAATCACCAGCTTCTGGGCTGGTTGCATCATTCTGTGAAACATGTATGGCCCCTTCTTGCAACAGGATATCGGATTAGCATGAGTCTGATTTCCTATAAGAAATCCTGTTCGCTCAAGACTATTGTTGACTATATATTATTATGGTACAGTATAAATGCTTCATAAATACATGGTACAGTTCCTAAAGGCTTACAGGCCCAGGGCACTTGTGCAAGTTCTCCCACCAGGGATTGAAGTGGTGAAACAAACAATGTGTATTAGTGACTAGAATAGTGAAGATCAAAGTATTTGGCAGTGTATTCTTATTTGGCATTGGGGTTTTTGTTAGTATGTATTCTTAAACTGTGGAAAATATATTGGAATAACCACTTTGGTTCCACAATAGGTCACGTAGGAGTGTGTGTATATATGTGACACAGTGAACTAAGAATAAATCTCTTGAATAAAACATAAGATTACATAAACTCTTAATAGTACATTATTCTGAAACTTCTTATAAATCTTTTTGCACATTTTAAGGAACAAAGACATTGTAGAAAGGGAGGTGGATCATGGCTATAATGAGAGAGATTGTTGCAGATTGTTGAGAAACTCACTTTAGCAATTATTCATATTCTATATTAAATTCTGCAATACGATGCATACAATATAATACTATTATATTATGTGACTCTTAAAACATCTCCATATAACATCTAATACAAGAGGGCCTTGGTCCAGAGGGTTTCTGAGTCACTACTGAATGCAATTGACAAGTAAACAAATTTTTGCTTTCATCTCTTAGGAAGTAGCCTCTTCAAAGGAGTAGCCTTTTTAGAGGAAATAAAAATGTCATGGTAGGTGCTATCATATCATCTAAGAAATGTGTCATCATTCTTATCTGCTTTTAATTTTTTTTATGGCAGATTTTCTCTGTTTTGTTTTTTTTTTATTTTCCTTTGCAAATTAGGTAGTGAAAGCTTAAGTAAAGAGAGAAGGATCCTTTGCTCTGAATGAATGATCTTATGATGTGGGCCATATCAGTGACTCGGGTTGTAGCAGTTACAGACTGCCAGTGCTAGCACCATACAGCCACTAGCTGCTTCACATGTAGGCTCTGCATGTATGTGTGTGTGTGCACGCATATATATACATCTTTGTAAGCCTTATTTTTAGGAGGGATATGGCAGTAAAGGGTAATAGCAGGAAAAGAAGAAAAAAAAAATCTGGAAAACTCAAGCATTTAGTTTCATCAGAAAGTTATATTCCTTTCAAACTCTTAATATGGGCACAATAATCATGTTGGCTTTTCAGCTCTTCTGCTTCCCTCAGCACATGCAATCCAGATTCAGAGTATTAATTTCTCTGAAGGGAAAGGAGGCAAATGACAGTCAGGCCTGGGATTCTGGGAGGAAGCTGGTTTTCTCTTGGGCAGTGGAGCAGCAGCATTACTCCATGATCACTGCTGAGGTGCAAAACTACTTCTGAAATGGCATATTGCTTAATGGGTTCCAAATCTTGCTTTGTAAGTATGAAATTTTCCAAGGTAATGAGGAACTAGAAAGGTGCCAAAGCAAAAGGACAGTATTACCTTTCAGGTAGTGTGAGTCTCCTCATGTTTCACTGACCAACAGGATGGGGGGAGAGGAGGATGAAGCAGACTCTCTCCCTACCTCTCTCTTTATCTCCCCTTCTTCCCCCAGCACTTCCTTCCAGCACTCTCAGACTTGGCTGTAGAGGGTGATGGACTTACACATTTTGATCCATTAAATGCTGGCCCAGGGCATGGCAAAACTCACTCTGACACCATGAGGTTGGGGGTCTATTTTACACAAGCAGCAGGTGGTCAACCTCTTTGTCTGGCAGGAAAGGCAGCCTATCTACATCAAATTCCAGCACTGAGACTCTCAATCAAGCCTGAATTTTCAGATGTCTCAAGAAAATCTGTTAATTAGTTTCTGACTTCTGGGCATTAAAAATAGCCTCAGATAGTAAACCTCAAGATTTTTTGAGCCTGTCATAACTAAAAACACTATTTTTTTTTAAATGAACAAATTTTAGGCACCTCCCTGGAACTGTGAAATAACAGGGTTGATTGACAAAGTGAAAACGTAGCCAAAACCCTTGCATTCTTCTAGAGATACTCACTGATTTTATAATTCCCTGGAGCTTTCCATGACATATTCTGTGGGGCTTTCCACAAGGCAGATGAAAACATGAGGGGACTCTGTGAGAAATATCAGTTCAGGGAGTGACATAGATATGGATTCAGCTGCTTGGGTTTTTATTGCTATTTAAAATTATTATAGAAACTGAAAGACAACTGTGCCACTGGACACTTTCCTCGGAGAATTTGTAAATCAACCTGTTATGGTAATATTTGTGTAATAACCTCTATTTTACTTTTCCAGTTCAGGTCTCTATCATGCAGGTGGTTGCTGCAATGTCCAGAGGTCCCAGCTGAGAGGGGCCTCAGGATGCCAGGCACAGTATGAACATATAAGCTTTGTTATGTTAAAGCTCACACAATAATTACATCCTCCTTTTGGTAAAGGGACCATTGAAGAGGAGTATTGTGCATTTGCTATTGTCTCTCCCTCCTTTGATGCCTGGGCTGAACTCTCATTAGGCCTAATTGGACATTTGCAACCATGCCCTCAGTGGAGGATATACCTGTGTGTTCCCTGTGCCTGAGAACTGCCTGGGGAATGGGATGTCTCCTTAGGGGAGGTTTTGGGGCCATGCTGTGCTGGCCAACTGAAGACCTCTGGGGGCCAGAGCCACCAGTGCATGGCCAACTCAACCCCCAGGAGCAGTGGCTGGGCTAGAGCCAGTCTGCATTGGGGTTGAGACCTCAGCTGCAGCAAGGCAAAGCACTGCAACTTCCCGGGACCCCCCCTTGCCTGGTCTGGAGTAGGGGTGGGATGCCTGGTCCGAGCACAGTTTGTCCCAGTGGGCTTATTTCCTTTAGTTTTTGTAAAGCAATGCTACAGCTTTCAGGTTGGACTGTGCTTCATCCATGGCATGCAGACACCCTGTCAGGCTGTGCTTATTTATAACAAAACCAAACAAACCCTGCTTTTTTGCATATGCTGGGGTATGTTTTAGTTGTTAAGATGCAGAATAAATAACATTGCATTTAAGGTAAGTTTGGGAGGCAATGTATGGCCAGCCTTCTTACCCACCCATGTATCTGTTAGACATCTTCTCTGTTGATATAAAACCCAGTGTTCATTTATACTCTGTCTGAAATTAAAATCTAAACAAAAGCAAAAAACCCCACCACTTTTGTTGGGGAATATTCAAAGGAATGTCATGTCAGTGAAGTTTCAATGAAAGCAAGGAGCATTCAGATGCATAAATCTATAATGTCTCCAGCCCCAGATACTTCTGTACCATATGGCCAGAGAGAAGCAGATGGGCCGGGTCACAGCGGGGGAAGAGAGAGAGACACTCAGGATTGTTATCTGACCCAGTGGGCCAACACTAACAGACTGTCCCCAGTGACCAGGCTGTTATTATCAGAAAGAGCTGATAAGAATGTGATCCTCACATTTATTTGCCCTCAGGTAGTTCTCACATGTGATGTCGGCTCAAAATGACCTTTTTTTTTTGCAGATGTTTATTTTGGGGCTGGAACTCACAAAGAAGCACCAGACTACACTTCACTTGTCTTTTATTGATTTTTAGATGCAGGTTACTCCTATCTGTTTACTTGCCTAAAGTTCAGAAAGTGACTTGTCTAAACAAGATAAATTCAACAACAAAGAATGAAAAAAAGATTTTTTTAAAATTATTATTATTGCTGTTACATTGCAGTATAAACATTAGCCCAGCAAAAATAAAGCAGAACAGCATGGTTCCTGTCAGAGAAATCCTGTGATGTCTGATATGATTTCAGCAGGAGATGTCTATGTTACTGTGTTTCTCGGTTAGCTGCCTTGTATTAGCAATAAGAAAAGTTCCCCAAACTATTAAATTGTGGTATAGTTACCTAAACATTATGTAGAAAGAGTTTGGTGGGTATTATTGCAAGGAAAAAATAGTACAAAATTGCCTGAAAAATAATTGCATAGCAAAGCTGGAGACAGAAATCAGCTATTTCTGGTTGTGATTCAAAAAAGCTAAATATTTCACCAGAGTTGCAGAATGGATCCATTAGGAGTAGTTACACTGCAGCTTTTACTTTTAAATAGAGGTTTCTATTTACAAGTACAGAGGTTGTATGGCTTTTCCTCTCAAGCACCCTATAGTCCCCAGCTGATGCCCACCTGAGGAAGTGCTGCTGTTCTCAACTTTGCATCTAGGAGACCACAGCAGAGGAGAGCTCAGTGACTTCCCCATGGTGCAGAGCTCCTGGTCTCCCGGGTCCTGGCGGCAGCCCCCCAGATCACAAAACCGTCCTTGCTTCCACTGCTGAAAGAGGGACCTCAGCCATGACTGTGAGGGACCGGTGCTCTTGCTAGAGTCCCCCTGTCCTTGCAACAGCGGTCTTTGGATGGTTCTGCAAGATACACAGCGTGCCCAACAGAACAGTGGGCTTCATGAAGCGTCCAGCTCTCCTTCAGCAACTGAGCTGAAACCAAACTCACTTTATACAGACTGTCCAATGCCTCCAGACAGTCACAACTTCTGGTGAGAAGTGACCTTGGGAGCCTCAGATTGGTTAAGTGGAGGTGAAAAACACCCTGAACTGTCCCTGTCCTCTGAGACACTGCTGCGAACAGGTAACACACAGAGCAAAATCACAACTGCAGAGGCATGGGCCATGGCACATTGACCAAGCAACAGCTCCCTAACCTGTTCCTTTTTGCCCTCTCATAGGCCCCTACTAAAAATACAAGCAGCTGAAACATGTCCCCTGCCCACTTTTGTCTGCTGGCCAGAGATGATGGTCAAAGTTTGCCCTTTCCCATTTGGGGATGCCAGTACCAGCCACCGGCAGCCACCCACAGCACTCCTTTTGCAGGGCCACAGGTGGGATTAGCCCATGTGTTGGCACTGGGGAGGGCAGAACATCCCTCCCTCCCTCCTGCCCTCCATCCCAGCCCTGCTATGCTGTGCACCCAGAAACAGTTGTGACCTAAGAATTAAAAGTTTATTTTTAAGGGCTGAAAAAAGTCATGTTTCAGGTCTCTCTTTCTGCACAAAATAAGAATTAACAAAATGATTGTGTCACTGCTTGGTATCTCCAGCCAGCTGGAACGTTTACCAAGGTTTCTTTTGCCCAAGACTGAACACTGGAGTTCACTTTGGGGGAGTTATTTCATACCTGTGACACTTGGATAAACAACAGGCAGAGACAGAGAAGCCAATTTTACAACAATGATGCCATTTGCTCATCTCATTCTAAACTATTTTGTAAAAAGAAGATTTTGCCCACCAGACATTGCTGTTTGACCTTAAGCACAATTAACTAGCTATTATGGGCTGCAAAAGCAGGAAAACTCTGTGTCCAGAATCTCCAAACCTTATTAAAATGGCCATTTGGGACACTGTCACTCAAATTAAACCAGAGAGATTTATTGCTGCTAAATGACATTATTAGCACTCACAGGGCCTAGTCAGATCGTTACGTCTTGCTGAGCTTGGAGCCACCAGCTGACCCCTATGTTGCACCCTATCCTTGATACACCATCCTTGGGAAACTCAACACTTGCATAGAGCCAAGGAGGCAGGGAGAGGGATCATTTTCTATGTCCCAAAGGTGCAATGGAGGGTCTCTGGGGTCTCCCTGTATTATAGCACTGACTGCAAGTTGGAGATAGGCTGAGGGAAGGGGTGCGTGTCTGTGTGTATATGTGCATCTACATAAAGGCAGAAGCAGTGGACAAGGGGTAATCGAGGCTTTCAAAGAGAATTTTGTCCCACCAGGATAGTCTATGCCATTTACCAGTGTTTAGGGCTGTGGGCTAGCTCTGGGTTAGGATGCAATGCAAACTATGGGTGAGCACACATTTTGCTGAGAAATATATACTGTAATTATTCTTTGCAGACTTTATGGGCTGCAATTAAACTTTTTGCACCATTGGCTTCCAATAGGACAAGTATTCCTAAACTGCAGGAGAGCACATCTAAGAGGGGAAAGGGGTGTTTTCTGTTGGTTTTCCACTCCTGGACTTTCCCCCCTGCTGATAACTTGGTAAGGCTCCTACTGAAAATTAAGGTTATTCAAGGTAATTCAAACACTTCTGAGCTAAAAGAAGCCCCTGGAGTCCCTGCTGTAGGCCCGGGTGTGAGGACATGGTACCTCTGGCTGTGCCCCAGTGGAGCTGGTGGCCCTGACTTGGAAGACACACAGCACCTACCTCAGCTGTGCGCTGCCTGCTCAGGTACATGCCCAGCTCTCTTACGCTCCTTGACAAGATTTTAGCCAGGTGACACAGACTGGCATATAAATCTGGCATAGTCTCAACAGAAAGCTATGAGAAGCTAAACTTCAAACTCAACTCTCCCTTTGTTTTCAGTTCATTTGACCTCATCTTTACTTTCATGCTCTTCTGTCCCTGCAGTACATTAGTCCAGGCATTGCATTTTATTGTAATTTAATCTAATCTTAAGATTAATACAAACCAGCTCTGGTTTGAATACCTGACTGATTTGTTTTGAAGATGCTCTTCTGAGCTGACTGCCTTTTCTCCCTGTTTCCCCTACTTTACCAGAAAACGCTTCCATTGACAGGTCAGACAGAAATATTTCTGAAAGGCAAGCAGCTAGACTTCTGGGAAAGGGAACAATATATTCAGAAACTTCTTAGAGATGATAAAAAACTATATGAAGGTGCCAAAACTGAAGGACTCTTACAAGAACTCTTTTAATATATGTATACAGAAACAAGAATGACAAAGAAAACAGAAGAGTAAAGAGGGCAGGAAAATGAATTCCCCAAGTATTAAGTGTTTAGAGACAGAATATTGGTCATTTAGTGCAAGTGATTTCCCCTGCTAACCAGGAATGCAATAGAAACAAAAATCAACGTTTTACTCTGCTCAATATACATTGTCTCAGCTTGATGCTGCAAAGTACTTTTCATTACAAGCCAAAAGAACAGCCCTCACTGATGCTTACTCGAATGTCTCAATTTCTGGATTAAGCTGTCCCATTGTTTTGAAGCATAGTTATGGTTTAGAGATCAATGGGACATAGACTATCCTAATCTACTATGAACAGCCTGTAGCGATGAAGGGATAGTCTGCACTAGAGAGCCATCTAAGTCTTCTAATTACTTCGGCTACTGATAGATTGGCTCTTACCCCCTTGAATTCCTTTGTCACGGAGGAGTTAAAATTCATGAGCGTCTATGGTGCTGAATACTTACTCCAGTGCTGCTATTTTCTGCGCCAAGCTAGCCATCACTGCAAAGAGTCGGAGGTCTGTCAGGCCATCTGTTACATAATAGTCAACAATCTCTAAAATCTGGGGAAACAGAGATGGAGAGAGCAAAGATGATGAAGGGTTTAAAAAGAACAGATTGCTGCCTTGCTTGGAGGGGAGGGAGGCAGGGGGAAGGGGGAAGGGGGGAAGGCTGGATAATAAGACTTGAGGGAAGCAGAGACAAGCCCGATTAGCACAGGCAGCAAAACAAACCCCCAAAATATTAATGCTAGTCACCAAGGAAGTTGACAAGGACACCGGACTGGTGGGAAAAAAAAATGCTTTGGGGCAGAAAAGCTGAAGGAGGCCACAAAACATTACAGCTATAATTTAGGCATTGCCATACACAACTAGGCACTGAAGAGTCTTTCAGAACACCCTCTAAATCAGTAAAGAAACCTATCCCAAATCTTTCTGTCTCTTGGTTTTATAGCACACACTCTCTGGTGTACTACAAGAAAGTAAGTATAATTTTTTCCTTCCATTCCTTGTCCTTTCCTACTTCCCCCCTCCTTTTGCAAAGGAGGCGTTTGCTGATTTTTAAGGCATTAGAATGGTGAGGACTATCAAGCAGGGCTCACCTACCTCATATTTTTCTTGCCACACATGTATATTTTAAACTGGACTAACTATATTCAGTGCAAAATGCTCTCAGGAGACACTGCCTCTGCTGCCATTGAAATAGTACCAACAATAATACTGGCTGGGTGAGCCACCCAGCTGTATTAAAACTCTCCTAACATGTGCTGACTTCTCTGCTCTGTCCAGCTGTGACCGGTCTTATACTTGCTCCACTAGCTAATGCTTGCAGAGCTTACTCTACCAGCAATAAGCATAATGCTGGTGTTGTCTTGATTTTCTCAGCATATGGGGATGTGCCAGTCTGGGTGCACTGCAGGTCTCACCACCAGACTCCTTGGAACTCCCTCCAAATGGATGCCTGCTCAATATCAAGGTCCAAATTTTACCCCCCGGACTCTCTTACCATGAAAGTGAAAGACCACTGGGAATTGAGGGCCTTACAGAAGTTTCAAGCAGTTGCTTCTGCTTGAACAACAATGTGAAACAATGATCAGGTTTTCGATTTTGGTTTTGTCAGCCCTCTTTGTCTTTCAGGGTCTGATTGCTGCCCATAGGACTTCCATGGCCTCTCACATGAAAACACATGATCTTAACTCCTGTAAAGTTCATATGCTTCAAAGCATCTCTTCAGACCTAATTGGAGTCATATGTGCTCTCTTGCTCAGGTGCTTTACTTTATTATCCTTCTGAGCTTTGCAAATAATTTTTAAACTATAGCAGAAAACACAGTACATGGCTGCTGAGGAAGGGAGAGGAAAGGGATGTTTTCTGAATGCACATATACAAACAACTAAAGATGTAAGGATAACTTTGCTGGTTAACTTTTTGTATGGCAGTAACCACTGCCAAAGCAAACACATCATAATGGAAGCAATTAAAATCCATGCTCATTCATTCATTGTTGTTACTATAGGGAAAGGTGGTTCATTAACTGAGATCCAAGTGTATAGTGTAACACAACCCTCTTAGCTATATTAATGGATCACATAATGCTGACATATGGGAAAGATGAGCTTTATAGGTCTGATAAAAATAAAAAATAAATGCAGGCACTACTGAACTGGATTGTCATCATGCAACATGAGTTGTGTAATGATGTTAGCACTGGCGCCTGCCATAGAGCTGATGCTTCAGAATACTAACATCAAACCACTTGATACGTGTTTGATGTCTAAACATGTCACATCCTTTGCAGAGAGGAACGAATTGCAATGGAGACTGGCTGTGGGGCTCCAAGTTTCAGACAAAAACCTACCCAGACAAATTCCATGCAAAATCATTTCTCCAAAAGACTTTCTTCTTTTAATCATATGAAATACGTGGCTAGAGACTTTTTTCTTTCGTTTTTTTAAACATCCAGATAACTTGGTCCCCGCTTTAGTGCTAAAGCCTTGTCTAACATTTCGTGCTGGGAATGCAAAGCAGGGAACCAAGTACAGTAGTACAAATAACACTTTATTTACAGTTTCATGGCTTTCAGATTTCCTGTCTCCATAATCACTTCCTACTAATTTCCTTCTGTTTTGTTTGAAATGGTAGTCTTTTCAAAGAAAGTGCCCAAAGAAACAACGCCTTTGTAAGGTTTGGATTAAATCACAGAGGTTTTTATACTTCTTTTTCTTGATGTCTGTATTTCCTAGTACCGGTTTTCTGTATTAACAGAGTTCGTGCTGTATGTCTGGATGGTTCAAACAGGATCATGATAAGAGAACTGCAAAAAGGCCAGCAGTGAAGGGCCAAAGTCTCAGCTGGAGGAAGCTGGCACAGCTCCACTGGTGTACATCAGCTACAAACCAGAATCGTCTGAAGAGCCAAATGTTTTAATGCTGGACATGAAAATCTTTCAAGCACTACCATGAAACTTGGAAATTTTGCTAATTCTTGCGCTTGCACAAAACATTTAGCTATAATCAAATGTCTGTGTTGTAGAAAGTAAATAGCAAACTAACACAGAGGTGGAGCTGCTATACAGGGAGTCTAGCTCTGTCTGAAATAAAATACACAGAGTATTTGACATATTTTTATCTTGCCTAGTGACTTCAGTTGCCTAATGAGTAACATCTCCTACAGCTATGTTTAGACTCCTATACATTATGCGAAGCTGGCTGACCAAAAAGGGACAGATCCCAAATCCCCTGTCACTTTTCAAAATGTAGCTATCAATTGAAAAAAGAAAAAAATCTGTGCAAAGACATAACATTGAGTAGCATGAGTAGACTGCACCCATAGTGTTGTCTCTTGGTCCTGTCCCAGCTACCTGACTAAATCTGCCTGTGTAAGAACCAGGCAAAATGCCCATTTCCACTGCTGAACTCTGGCCTTCCCTTTTTTTCAGAGCTCTGATTTCTCCCCAGACCTTTCAGACTGTTAACACTACTGTTACTCTCCAAA
This sequence comes from Anhinga rufa, assembly GCA_013400875.1. NCBI lineage: Eukaryota > Metazoa > Chordata > Aves > Suliformes > Anhingidae > Anhinga > Anhinga rufa. The sequence continues at coordinate 23,767 of VZTV01033369.1, read as the reverse complement.
CTGAAGATAAAGAAAGTTGTGCTATTTCATTTATTAGTTGGGTTATGAAGGGAATTGTTTAATAAGGAAACATCTCATACATGTGCCAGTGCTGCTGCTGGTCAGGTTGCTTTCCTTTATTTAAGGGGATCATAGACCAACTGAATATCACAAATAAATGATGAAGGTATGAATACTGGCAGTGTTCGCAACCCTCTCTCACACCTTTCCAGGAAGGGATCTGTTGTCTTTCTTTACTCTGTTACTCAGTGCTTCTGAAGGGGCAACTTCTTTCTAGGTCAGCAAAAGTTGCCAGTGTTTCAAGTACACATCTTCAACAGTATCAGCCCAGTAAGACACTCACAATATCAGTTTTCAGAAAATTAGCCAGTCGCCTCCAGGCAGAACTCCAGTGTCTCAGAAGTGTGGCTTCGACAATGCACAGTTAAGCTGTGCTTTCATTTTTCCAGCTGAGGGAAACCCTCAAAGCCTCTCACTCTTTCCCTCCACTGAGCACAAAAGAACAGTAGTTCAGCTTTTTTGGCTCCACAACACCTTCTTCACCAATTAGTCATTTCCCAATACCTAATACAACAGAGTAGCAGCAGAAGAATAACTTTGAAAATTCAAAAATTGTATGAATAAAAAGAACTGCTGAAAGAAAGGAAGGAGTTGACATCTGTCTATGACTTGTCATTATACTGAGCTGACACATACTGTAAACTCTACAGTCTTTCTACAAAGACACTAATATTGATTAAGTTTCTCAGTGAGATGATGCATCAGATATGTCTAGGCACTGCAGAGCCTAAAATGCTTTATGGTCTTCCGGAGAAGATATGTAGACAGAGAAAAAAAGATTTGAAAAAGCAAGAACTGATGTGTTTTTCAGCCTCTTTTACCCAAACCAACCCTTTTTACTTCAAAGTTGTTCACATGTAAGACCTTTTTTTTTTTGTCACCTCAGCTGTCTCTTATAGTGTGCTCCCTCAAACAAGTCAGAGATCTCTGTGTACCCTCTGACGTTTCTCTGTCTGAGACCTCTTCTCTTCTCTTCTCTTCTCTTCTCTTCTCTTCTCTTCTCTTCTCTTCTCTTCTCTTCTCTTCTCTTCTCTTCTCTTCTCTTCTCTTCTCTTCTCTTCTCTTCTCTTCTCTTCTCTTCTCTTCTCTTCTCTTCTCTTCTCTTCTCTTCTCTTCTCTTCTCTTCTCTTCTCTTCTCTTCTCTTTTCTCCCTACAGCCTAAATAGCCTTCCACAGCCTTCAAAAAGTGCCATCCCCACCTCTTCAACAAAACTTTCAATGTCTTCTTTAAATCTAACAGGCCTGGCCACAGCACCTAGCAGAGGAAGAAACTGCATCTCCCTGATACCTCATAGTCTAGAACAACTCAGGGCATCCTAAAATAAACAGCATAACTCCAGAGCTTTTGACTGGAAAAGAGCACTCAGCTTTTGTAATGCAGAGATTGAGCAAAAATAGCATAGTTTGTGTTTTATGGGGAAAAAGAGAGATTGAGAAGGAAATATGAAGGTATTCCATGCTCCTCATAACCACGAAGTTGTGGATTCCCTCCCCTACTCTCAAGTTCGCCAGCTGCATTGGTTTATGCTCATGGTTCAATCAAGACCATGATGTAGCAACAGCATTAAGGGAAAGAAGCATGGAAAGGAAGCTCAGAGTGAAAGAATAGTCTCAGGGATAACCTGAAACTTGAGCATCCTACTTCAATCAACTTTATATCCCAAGTAAGGAACTTACAAAGGTGAGAGCTTAGCAAAGCCCTTCAAATATGCCTTTGATCTGTTCAGATGGTCAAGGGAGAGTCCAGGGCCAGAAACCTGGCACCCAAGGGAGCCTTTATCTACAGAAGGGTGCTGTGCATGTCCCCACTGAATTAAAAGAGGGGCAGAAGCTGTGTGGGAGGTGTTCTCCAGCTGTGGAGAGATGCGAACACTTTGCTGCTCTCCTAATATTTCACACCCCAGTCCAGGCCACAAGACAAACAAACTGGGTGTTGTTTCAACTGTCTCATTTGACATGCTCTAACATTACAAGAAGTGAAAGAAAACCTTAGCACCCCCTCCCACCCCCCTCCTTGGATCAATTGAGCTGTCACTGTCTGCACAGAAAGTGATTGTTCAGTCGAAAACACATTTCGGCCTGATGCAAACTGAACAGTCTTGAAAAGTGGAGTTTCCTTTTGTGCCTCCCCTCCAAGGAAAGTGAAAGGCAGCAAGAAGAGAGGCAGGAGGGAGGGAGGTGACCGCTTTGCACTGTCAGCACTCCCTGCTGCCTGCTCCATAGCCTGTCCTCAGCAGGCAGCCCCAAAGGCAGCACACTGTGGCCTTCCTGGCAGAGTGAGCAGTCCTGTGCCAGCAGTGACAGATATTGACAGGGGAAATGTTTAGAGGGAGCTGGAAGAAAATGATGGAGCGATGGAGTTTCAAAACCAGAGCTTTGCTAAGCAGCAGGTTGCAACCTTCAGTTGAAGTTTATCTTCCAGAGGCTCATAGCTCAGCAATGAGGATTTTTTCCATTTGTTTTATACAGAAGAAGCAGCATCAAGCATGCCAGAATACATATGTGTCAAGGCATCAGGGGATAATCACCAGGGAACTGTGATTTGCAGAAGAGATACACAGGGATACCCCTCTCCGACAACATGCGACTTCTCTTCACGCACAGGAAATAGAAAGGGTTTTCCAGATCCCATGCAGGGTAAAGTCTCTCCCATTCAATTTTACCAACAAATAATGCTAAGAGCCTGTTGTCAGTTTTAAAGAAGATGTCCATGAAGTTACCTTAATGGAGTTGACTTCCTATTTTGAGAAGTACCTCTGACTACTAAAGTTCACTTTAATTTGAATGCAGAATAATGTAATATATGAGATAAAATTAGGGACAAAAATGAAGTAATATATGCAAATAGAAAATAACTGCTCTGCTATCATACAAACTGGGGATTTGTATCTTCTTGCCCTTTTGGAGCATAACCGGACTATTGACCTCTGTCCCAATTCAGTGTCTTTCCAGGCAGCAGTTTGCACTTTAGATTTAGTACTGAAACAACGGAGAAGCTGTCACATCCCATCACATCAGTTCCTTCACGCACTGCCTTAAGAACCTGCATGCATAGCCAGTATCCCTTTCTGCTCAAGCCAATAAATATTTTGATAGCTGACTACCAGCGCACTTCACAAACTCTCAACAGACAAAGTACAGCAGCAGAAAAGATGCCATAATTACCCATAGGTAATGAGCTGAGGTTCTCACTATACATTTACGTCCCTCCCTACTGGTAATGAATTCGTTATGTAGTAAGTGTTGAGTAGCACAGGGGAAAGCACTCTTTGCCCAGCCACTCTGATGAACAGCACTGGCACTGCTGCAGAGGTCAACCTCTGCTCTGATAAGTTTTCAGCCTAAAAAGTTGAGAAATCAAAATTCTCCATGGTTTTCTGTTCAGCAAAATTTAAGGCATGCAAAGCAGGTGTACCCTACATAAGCATATGCTTGGGGGACCACAGAGTACCGCTACCCGACTCTACCTGCTCTCCATGCACCAGCAAGACATGCAGTGAACAAGGCAGGGCTCAATAAAAGAGGGGAGCTATCACCATCTGCACAAGGACATTCCTCTTGGAGACTTTGAAAAAAGAAGCAAACTGCACAGAGCTGCCCTCCCCAGCTAGACAAATTTGTGCAAACAGCCCTCAAACCACAGGTTGACACAGGTCTTACTGACACTGGCAGCACCACAGGGTCATTTGCACGCAGATGATCTGGGCCTGGCAGCACGTTAGGGACTGAGGCTTTTGTTAGACTCTGCCACAAAGATCTCGTTGTTTGGAAGTGTGTTTGAGCAAGCACAGTTGTCAGTGTGGAAACTGATGTAACTGTGTGACTGGAAAACATAGTCCCTTCTTCATATCCAGTCACCACACTGCCTTTCACCATCTTGGAGAAGACTGTCTTTTCAGCAAAATGTTATGGAAAGAGAGTAACTGCAGGGGCACTTAGGAAACTGCTAGAATCAGCTTGTCAACTCCTAACATTCAAATGTCTTAAAGCAGACCCTCCAAAACCAGAAGTCTTGTGAACATGCCATGGTTTTGTAGTTGGGCTGGGGGGGAGGGGGAAGGTGGAAGTGTTAGTGTATTGCTGTATTCAGTTTTATGTATTCAACTTCCCTCTCTCTTAGACACACACACAAACACACACCTTGCACAGTTTATGTGATATACAATAACATGAGTTTTGCCAGGTTTCACAAACATTTATCTTGGGAAAGCCAATATTTCTACCTCTTGCAAGAGCTCCCAAAAAGCAGAAGGTCCCAGCAGACCTGCAGTGGCACCTCACCTGAGAAAAATATCAGTTCCCAAATTCACCTCACCCAAAGCTTTCAAAAGATCAGAAACATGGGAGTACACCTAAAGAATTTCACTGGATTCAAACCTGCCAACCTGCCAGATGAAAAATCTTCCATATGATCTATGCCATCTACAATTGAAATTTTAGGACCAAGCTTGTTTTCTTGAAAGGACAAGCTTGTTTTCTTAAACCAAATTGCGATATTTTTGCAATTCTGCCAAAAGATCTTTCATCTCTGCAGCAAGGCAAAACCACCATTCCTCAAAATACAACTGAACAAAGTGTCCCCACCATAATATAAAAGAGATAACTCTTACTAATCAGCACACTTGCTTAAAAGCACAACCCAAATGAGCATCTAAATGAATTTCCAGACTCAAAATTATGAATGAAAAGTGGCTCCCACAATTATAACTATTCCATCTTTTAAAGAACAGGTTGAGAGGACAAGAGAAAAGAAAGGCATGGAAGGAAATAGAGAGAACCAGAAGAAAGGACATCTGTGTCATAGTGAGTCACGTATTTGCCAAAGTCAGAAATATTCACAGGATGAAAGAATCCTTTAGTCCTTTTCCTCTTCCTGGCCAGCAGCGCCAGACTTACATGAGCAAATACCTAGCAGGAGAAGCTGTCATTCAATTAGCAAAAGGTTAAAAAGGAGAAGGATCAGTCTTTCATAGAACGGGAAGTTGTTGAGGACTGGACCAGCAAAGTTTAGGTGAATGTCCAAAGGCATGTATTTCAGGATTAATAATAAGATTTTCTGCTGTTAGACAGGGACATGCCGAATGCAGGTGACAGAGGAGGTGGAAGTTCATGTGAGATCAGCCAAGCAAGAGAGAACTATGAGACAGAAATACGATGCAGATGTTAAAAATGTGATGTAAGGTCTGTCGGGGGAGATATTTCCAGTAGAGAATCACTAGTAAGTAGCAGTGGAAAGACTTTATTTGTGCTGATGGCTGGAGGTCTGGTTACCCCCTTCCAAACTGTCAGAGCCTTCCCTGATCACCCCAATGGGCTTCGTCACTGCTCTGCTGTTCCTGGGGGCTGGGATGCTCCAGAGTGGGGTCAGCCCTGACACAGCGCCGTTGGCTAACCTTGCTGATCAGACTGCCACGGAAAGGGCTGCGAGGAGCCTTATCAGGGCCTCAAGCCGTTGTCTCAGGAGCCGTGTTTAAGCTTGGACACTTACCCTTGGTCCCTGCCTGAGCTACATTGTTGACCCTGACCTGTGGACTGACTTCTTGGCTTGACCTCAGACCTGCCTCATTGCTATGGATATGTCTGCAATCACTGGGCTGTGTGACTGCCGATGGACATGCCCTGCTCATCTCTCTTCAACACTGTGGGACAGGGACCTTGCTAGTGAGTCCACTGCCCTGCCTGCCCTGCCCTCACCCTTGATTCCCAGCTCCCCTGCTCTTGCTGCACCCCAATACAGGAGGAGATAGTCAACCTGGAGCAGGTTCAGGATGATGAGAGGAGCACGAGGGAGACTGAAGGGGCTTGCTTTGGTCAGCTTTGCAATACCACAGTCAAACTGGAGCACAACTGCCTCAATAAATATCTCCAAGGTAAGCAGATGGAAAGAACAAGCTAAATGAGCGGGCAATGTTAGCACAAAAACAAATGTAATCTGGAAATTAGACAAAGATTTCTTACCACCAAAGCAGTTCCAGGTCTTGAAAAATCTGCTAATCAGTGCAGAGGGAGCAGGCATGACAGCTTTCAGATGGAGCCCGAGCAGCTCACAGAAGAGATTATATGACACAGAGAACAAGGGCCAGATCCAAGGTCTCCTTTGTGCAACGCCTATGGGAGCACAGCAATGCCTAGGGCACCCCCGAGGCTAGCAGCAGGCTGGGAAGGGGGAGATACCTGTGGACACCAAACTCTTTCTTCTCACTTGCCTTTTCACCACAACATTTGTGCCTTGTTTCCCTGCTTTCTTCTCCACAATGCATATTCCTCGTATTGTGACTCCACCACAGTTGGCCATGGTGAATGAGGTAGAAGTCCCTTTTTATCTTTTTGGGAAAATTCCCCCATGCTTTAAACCCTTTTTTTGATATTTAGTGCTACCATGCTCATTTTAGGTGCATCTGATTCATTCCTCACTTCTTTACCTAGCAAATACTGAAATTAATTACAGTTGGTGTGCTCACTGCAATCACGACAATTTACCCTGCGCTGTTCCCTCACAGTGAGCTAAAGAGAAAGTCTGAGTCCATATTTGAAATCCTCATTCAAATACTGCTTTCAGTCAAGCAGTTTAAAATTGCTTTTGGGGAGGGAGAGAAGAGGGAGGGTGCCTGGGGGGAGTGTGGTCTCATGTTTGGTAACTGCTATAGAGCTGGAACAGCATGGGAAAGGAAGGGCCTGGTTTTTGCTATCCATAGTAGGGAATTTAATTTAAGACTGATGTGTTGCTGGTTGGAAATATGTATTAAATACCCAGATGCAAGAGAAATGGGTACTGAAAACAGCAAAATAAATACAGGATATTGGCTCATCTATTCAGAGGACTGATTTCCCAAACCTGGCACATTGGGGATTCACTGCCTGCCCTGATTTTGTGTGTCACTGATTTGGCTAGGATCTGAACACAGAGCTTCACAGTTATTGAACCACTGTCCCAGACCCAGCCAAGGCTGAACACAAAGCAGGCCTGAACAAACCATCAGGCAGACTACAAAGGAAAAGCAATTGTTCTGCTTAGCAGCAGCACTGTTTCGGAACAAGTTAATTTGGGAGCACAGTCTTAAAAGGAAGCGTTGCTCAGCCCAGCACCCCTAGGTTTCATGCAGTGTTATGCCCTTTTCACCGAGTATGAGCCATGGATGCTACGCACAATGTATTTTTTTACTACGCAAGTAGTACAAAAGCTTCTGATAAAAATCAGCTCTCTTAAACCTCTGGCTGGCATCTTGTTAAAACTGACATCATGTTTGCCTGTCATCATTGGCTCATGAGGAAGTTTCTGCCATTATTTAATTAGCAAGAGGAAGGATTTTTCTGTTAAGACAAAACAATAAACTGAAGTATCAAAATAATAATACAATTTTTTTCTCCAATGCCCTTGGTCTAAAGTACTTTGTCTTAACTGATCATTCAGGGAGGTAAAAATAGATCATCATGGGTAAAAACCTTGGCCAAAAAATAAAGAGCAGAGCCTCTGAATGCATGTAAACTGTCCACAGCTCCATCCTGGTTAACAGAGCTGTAGAGACCACCAGTGTCCAGAAACTTGGCCAACAGCAGTTCCGCAGCCCAAAACCCATGAGCAGGAGCAAGGAGGGGTTACCTGCAGCACACAGACTCACTGTGTTGAGACCCCCAGTACGTGGCAGGGGCCAGAGGAGCCCTCAGGGTGGACAGACTCTTGGTGTAGGGGATAGAGGGGACTGTTCTGCCAGTAGCACAGAGCAGACACCCATGTCCTCTCCACAGGTCGTGCAGGCAGCCCTGGCAGGAAGGAAGGGGTATGGCCTTTTCTTTTCTTTGCTGAAGTAACCATCTTCACATGCTTTTACATTTTCTGGGGGCAGCCAACATAAATTAGAGCAATTTTCAATCCCCTCTAAGTCATTCAAGGCACCGAGCATGGGGATGCCAGAGATGTAGCCTGCACTTTGCACTCACTGCTGGCTTAAGCTATGCACTCCTCAGCTGCTTTAGCTGCTCCTTTGCTATCCATGGTGAGTTATCCCATAGCTGCATACCACTATACTTTGTACTCAGATATTTTTGTGAAACAACAGCACTGCAAAATGCCACAAAAGGAGAGCAAGCAGCCCCTCTGACCCACTCTTTCTCACCTGCCAGGGAGCAGGGGAACACTGCAGGGAACAAGGAGCAAGAGGGTGAGAGCCTCTTCCCTCCTTTGCGCTGCTGCAGAGGTCTAAATTACACTCTGGCCTCATTCACCGGAGCCAGCCAGCTGCGCAAAAGCTGAATGAAGACCTCTGAATCCAGCCCCACACGAGGGTGTTGTGCAGGCAGCCCAGGCCAGCGCTGCCCCATGGCCTTGCCAGGGGACCAGCTCTGGGGCCATCAGCTGGCACAGTGGAGCAGAGGCACCAAGCCTCCTGCTTGGGCACCGCGCGCAGGAACAAAACAAGGGCTGGATATAGCACCCTCATTCAAATAGCACAGTATTTTAGCACCAGAAATAGTATCTTTTTTTTTTCAGTGAAACTACTGGCAGAGAAAGATACAACTTAGCATGAAAATAGGTATCAGAATAAGGCCCTTGCTGAATAGTCAGTACTCTGCCTAATTCTCTCTTTTCATCCCCTCAGCCTAGATCCTCTCCAAATATTCAGATCAAACTCTGCAAAGGAGCTCCAGCATTCTGGCCATTAAAAGCAAAAGCTGGAACATTTGAATTCTGCCTCTATCATACCTCTCTATTTTGAATAAAATTGGCTCTCTGATTTTGACATCAGGCTAATCATGAAGTCTCTGTCCCTTTCTCTCTCTTACTCTGTCAAAGATCAAAGAACTGAAAGAGATATACTCGCTAGTAAAAAAGAAAATAAATATAATATTTTAAGGAATAAATTCAGTTCCCTTCTCTACTAATATTTTGTACATGAAACATCTTACTCAACCTTCAGCATATGTAAAAGCATGTAAGGGGAAGGAGAGAAACCAGAAGTCAGGATAAACTGTGGAACGATATTACTGCCATTTAATGGCAAAAGTCTTTTTCAAATATCCCGACATGCTTTACACATTGTCTACATTTGAATGATGCATTGTTAGACAATGGAGAGGGCCAGCAGAGGAAAGTAGTCTAAAATTATAAATGAAAATTACAAATTAGAAGCAAAAATACAGAACAGGAAACAAACCCAACCATGCAATTTTCATTTTAACTCTCTGGGCAGTACAGTAAAATGTCTAGCATACACTCCCATCAAAAGCAGTGGGAATAACCCTAAGAGCCATCTTTCTCAAATCACAGATGAATTCAAATGGGAAGAGGCACGCAACAACAAAAAAAATAGTTGTTAATGCATAAAACTACTGTATGTCTTCCAATAGCTGGACTCAAGAACCCTGGTTAAATACTGACTTTCTTTCAGAGTCAATCAGATAATAAGACCCCTTTAGAAGCACAGAATAGTTAAATTCATCACCATAATTTAATTGTAGAAGGTTATTAAAGAGCACTTCGACTCCCCTCCTGCTTCGGCGCTGCTTTTGTGTATTAAACTCAGACTAATCAAATTGCAGATTCCAAGAGTACTGTATTAGTCATCCCCATCCCTTTTAATTTGTTTAATGGCCTCCTTTTTTCTCCCCCCTCTTGTGTGTGTGTTCTGACTGGCTGTGCAGCGCTTAGGCTCACGACATGTAAATAAAGAATGGATAGGGGAACAGTTCGTCGAAAAGAATAAAGCGTGCCTCCATTCTGAAGTTACATTTGATGTCAGCGTAATTCATGGGACGTGTACTGCAAGCAATGGTGCTTATTATTTCTGCTTAACTGTCTACAGACACAGGAGGAGAGGGGAGAGGGAGAGAGGAAAAAAAAGAAGAAAGAAAAGAAGTCTGAATTTACACTTACCGCTTCAAAAGCCCTTTTGTGCTTTGCCAACTTCTCCTGGCTGAAGATGCAGTATTTTGCCAAAAAGTCGACTCCAAGAGCAGACAAAAAAAGGATAAAATACCCCATAAAAGAACTCTTTTCCCCACTTTTCCTTAAGCATTTTTGTAAATTGCCATAATGAAAACTATTTTTTAAAATGCGCAACAACACTGGCCACAGAAACCTCCTCTTGTAGAAATTTCAATTTATGGTTTGCTTATTGTGTTTTGGGGGATTTTTTTCCTTACTCTTTCTTATTTGGAAAAGTCTTTTCACCTGGCCCAGGACACAAAGTCAAAGTTAGCTCTGAATAGGAGATGCTTAACATGTATAGCGGATAAGAGCTCCATCCTGGTCAGGCGGTAGTCTGGGAGTGTGGCAAGGGTTTGTTGTTGTTTGTTTTAAATGTCCCAGAAAAAAAAAACTCTTCAGACTCTAGTTCTGCAGAGCAGCATCCTCCATATATACTCCCAAGTCCAGAGGTACCAATAGAAACCAAATTCCTTTGGTTTGTTCCAGTCAGAAGAGACAGGTATACCAACATAAACTTTTCTTTTCCAGTATTAAGTAGCTATATCACAGAAATGACATGCCTTTTCCTATTTCTCTGTCTTGACTGAGATCAAGTAGGACACATTGGACCATTAAAAATATCATACATGATTCCCTCTTCTCAAGATTTTTTTGCTTGTTTCCAAACCTATCATCCAAGAAGACAAGGACTTTGAGTTATTGGGCCGTATGAAGTTGGCCTTGTTCCTCACACCTAACACACCATGAAAAACTGCTGGAAGTGGGATGAGAAAATTGGAAGGAAATGTCAGGTAATGCCACAAACACAGGCTGAGCTCATGAGTTCTGTGGATGATACCAACTATGTCACCTCTGCATTCAAACTCCTCTGAACACTTATTTGTTCCTTTTTCATTTCATTCTCCATGTCCTTAGGCTGCTGTTCCTATCACTTCATCATCACTTTCATATGAAAGAAATTCCATTTTCACTTCAAGGGAAAATGCCAGCAAATTCAGGACCTGATTGGGGAAAAGTGTTGGGACTTGGCTCTTCTAATTTCCTGTTCATTCAGAGTGAGAACTGAAAAAGAAAGGTAATAATTTGCAAAAGGGGGCCATAAAAAATTCTGAATTACTATTATTTTCATCATCATCATTACCAGTAATATTATTTTACTGTAAAGAGAAAGGGAGTGATTCACGGGGTTGTGGCAATGCAGTATTCTGACTGGTATCTAAACAAGTTTGCAAGATAAACCTCCTGCTTCTTTTGAAAAGAGTGCATTTGTCTTCAGGTTGTGTTTTGGGGCATGTGCAAGAAGGTTCCTATTGGCAGGGAAGGCTCATTGTTTGTTTATAGCTGTGCCCTAAACAGTACAAAAGGACAAATAAAGATGCCTAAATGCCATTGTTTCTTATTCTATACACTCCAGATGAACCAAATCTGTACGATAACAAGAAGAGCAAAAATATCTTGGCTTTCCATGACAAAACAGCAACAGAGATTTCTATTTCAAGCACAAATTGACAGATGCTCCAAGATTGTTGTTATCGCATGATGTGCTTCTGAATTCCAAACTAAACTACAATACTGAAAGGAATGAGAAAACTAATTTCTGACAAAATTGGTTTTGCACATATCTAATTGGCAGCATCTAAGAAAGATTTAAGTCAAAGAGGACCAACTGCACTAGTGACATAGCTTCTGGAAAAGAATTGCACCATGAGCACTCCCCCAGGATCTAACACCTATTTTCGCCACAAGAAATTTTCAGAAGTTGCCCTCTTTTGTTTGCATGCTGCCATGGACTTGGGAGATGTAGATGTTACAACCCTCTGTGAAATATCACTTATAGGAAGATCTGCATTGGCGCCATCTGGTGATTCTGGAAAATATCAAACCATAAAACAAAATGTGTCATGTTTGCTCTCAATGATCATAGAATCATGATGTTTCTTCTCACCTGGTATTTTGTAGCATTGCAACTTCACTTTCAACTGAGTTTCTAACCAAATAGCCCTGTAACAATTTTGGGAGGGGGAAGAGGGAGGGTGATCTCTACCCAGAAACAGAGGATCAGAAAGGCAAGCTTTAGTTTTTATTTAAGCAATTTTTAAGGTCAGATTAGGCTCTTGGATCATCTACACTGATTTGGTGCATAACAAAGGCCAAAGGATGTCACATATCCCTGTGTAATCTGTCTAATTATTTGTACCTACCTAAAGCACAGTTTTCTGGGAGAGGGTCCTGTGTTGATCTGAAACTGTCAGAATATGGAGAATCCCATACAGATGTATAATACATTATTTCTAAGACCAAAATTTGGCTTACATGTCATTTGAACTTGTATTTAGTCTCAACAACAGCAGCCTTCACAGGGTTAAAGAACCATTTAATATCCAGTATATCCTCCCTGTAAAATTACTGATATGCTGTAGTAAAGTTCACACTCAAAAGAAATTAAGTGGAGCTCTGTCAGTATTTCTGTCAGACATTTTTACCAATCCTTAAAGGATTTTTCAGGGATTCTTGTTCCCCTCGCCAAAGGCTGACTTATTTTTAAAACATGTACAAACTCATATAAACAGCCTCACCAGTATCATAGATCTCCTCTTACTTGTTATTCCTCTCTGGTATGGCCGAAGGGGCAAACAAAGAGTGCCATTTGCCATTCCAAGCTTGGGCAATAATTTTGACTTTAGGGAACAGGTTTTCTCCAGCCATGTTCCTCATGCATCTGTTTCTCTCTCTTTGTTTATTCACCCCGTCCCCAGGAAGTTTCAAAATCGTCGATCAATTTTGACCAAGTACGATGGAGGCATAGGGGTTTGACAGGAATTAAGTACCTACAAGTTTCATGAAAATAGGCAGCAGAGTAGAGGGAGGGAGGGAAGGCCTATTAATTCCCTCATTGAGGGAAAGACCTCAGCATGAGCTCAACCTTTGTTACAGCCTGGAAATCCACACGAGAGAGAGACCCTGGAAAGCAGCCATCATTAATAGCACCGCTCATGGAACCACCTGTTTAATTAATTATTCTCTGCCGTAAAGAACCGTTTAAAAACAGCTCCATAGCTTTCAATATAAGCTTGCTTGCAGTGCCCCCAGTAGGAGTCATGGAGACTGAGGTCAGAGGAAACTGGGCCCCACGTGCATTGTATCTCTCATAATACATACCCCTAAAAGGCTGCTAGAGATCTTTGGGCTTGGGCAGACCCAAATGTGGATCTGCCATATTTGTCCTGCTGTTGCTCAGTACTTTACAGCCAGGCATACTCTTCTCCTCCACTACTGTCAGGCTCTTTCTCCACTCTGTGTTTTTAGCAGAGGGCCCAGAGCGGGTTACAGAAGTGATTGCATCCAAAGTCATCCTCAGATCCTCTCTCTATAGCTGTTCGGTTTACACAGAGCTGAGGAAAACCTAGGAAATATTAGCTGTCTAACTCAAAGCAAATCTGTACTGAGCATGTCCGTACTGAAACAGTCAGTGTCATGAACTGGCCAGCTTTATGGGACAGTGAGGGAGTGCATCCCTCATGCTGGACTACTTAGTCACCCTGTGTGAAATGTGTGTTTTGCCAAATTGTCTTGACTCCAAAGCATAGAAGTATTCTAGCTTTGCAGCAGCATAGTTGCAAGTCTATTACTTCCTTAGGTACAGGTAGAATAATGTACTTTTCCCTAATGTTGAGGAATAAAAAAACTGTTTTTACTGAAATCAGAAATGTAACCAAAGACTTCAGAGAGGACTGTGAAACTAAAATTTAATCTCTTAAAAGAAAAAAATATATATAGTAGCCAGGACTGGAACACTTTTCTAGTCCAGTATTTATAAGATCCTACCTCAAAAGGCACTTAAGAGAAAAATAAGATATATTACTGTGGTAGAGAACAGGAAAATTAGTCTTTGCTCCTTTGTTCACAAGCTGTGCACCACCTGTAGCATTTACTCCATACACACACTCATGCCTGTATAACCACTTTATGCACTCCTCCTGAGTGCTTCATAAAGTACACAGGAGATGTCCTATGAAAACAGGCATAAGTTTGCAGAAGGAAAGGGCCCAGCAGGTGAGCATGACCAGGGGTAGTTAGGGAAAGGGCATGTAAGATGACAGGAAAATAAAAGAGGATTCAGGACACACCTGGGGGGGAGCGCCCAGGCTGGGGGAGACTTGCATGGGGACCTTGCAGCCATGCAGAGCTCACAGGCCACGTCGGCTTTGGCAGCATGTCCCACTCCTGAAGAGAGGAAAGTGGCCTACTTTGCTTTTGTAAACTAAAAAACTCATACTCACAATAAGCTTCTTATATTGAAAGAATATTAAAATTGAAAAGTCAAGTACTTAAAGGCTAGGAAATTATGGAGAATACTACAGTGCTTCATTCTGAAAGGCCACATCATGATGCAAGAAGGAAGGTAGAAGTCAGACTATACTGGAAACTTTAGCTCTGGCATTTCAAAACATTTCAAAACAAGAGACAAATGAGGCATCTGTATCATGAAGTCAGTAGCAACCTCTATTCCTACCTAGCTCCATAACTTCCACTTAGTTTTTTATTACATTTGTTGTATGTTCTTAAAACTATAAAGAAGATATTGTAACATTTTATGAACATCAAAGGGTTAACCCTTTTAACCTTCCATGATCAACACATTATTCCCCTTTTTCAGATAGGGAAATCAAGAGATTAAGCAACATTTCCAAAGCCAGCAAACATGGTGGCAGCAGACACAGAAAATCACTGCTCTTCAGCACTGTGCTTTAACTGGAGACAATGGTCTCCCATGGGATATCTGTGTGAGACCTTTGAAGGACATCAAACTACACCAGGCTGTCAATAGAGATAATGGAATAATTGGCAACTGTGTCTACGATGCTTTTCCTTTCAGGAAAGCTGGATTAGGATCTTCAGCCAATTAAGTAATGCTGTTGATGGGGCAATCATAGATGTTTATGAGACAGATAGAAATGAAACTACAAGGGAAAAAATAATCAGGGGCTCAGTTAAATACTAAAACCAGTATACCACTTACAAGGAGCTGAAGAAGCTTTCCTGGAATAGAAACCACCTTATGTCAGGACTTGACCATTCAAAGATCAGGGCTGGGAAGCCAAATCTTCAGGTTCCCAGCAATAGTTCTGAAATATCACTATGCAATTCATTGCATTTGCCCATGCAGTTAACACACTTGCTCTTCAGAACCAAGCATTTCATGTGGAATGAGGGGGCAGAATAACATTGTATAAAGATATAAATTGAATGTCAAAATTATATGCACAAGCACACATGCCTCTTCCCAAAAATCAGACCACTTTAAAGAAAGACCATCAATATTTTGCAAATGCAAAGGAATTATTTTCTTTTCTTTTATTGCATTTGACTGGCTTCAAAATATCTTTTTAATATTTTTAACCAAAATAAATTATCTTTATGTACCCTGCTACAAGAAAAATATAGCAATTCATTCAACCCAAAATGCTTCCTAAATGGGGATCTCCAACACTTTTACAGGTTTTCAATGTTTGCCATGAACTGTGTGCAGAGCTAGATTTAACACATCACCACTGCTAGATAAAAGCATGGAATAGGTTCAAGAGTCTGTAAAGTTTACTCCCATGCTACACAAGTAAAAGCAAACTAAGCCACACAGCAACAGTTTTCTATGAAATAGGAGACCTTTTTTCTAGGGTAAGGGGGTCCAAAGGGCACCTCCTTTTACAGGCCTTCCCAACAGATACTCCTGTAACTCCCAGGCATGGAATCCATGAGGCATTGTAAATAACTCACTTTATTCCCCCTTAAAAAGAAATACACCTTATAAATTTAATATTCAGACTTTGGTCTGAAACTAGTTTCTCCTCACTTGTCCCCCTTTCTTCTCTCTCACATACATACACATAAATGCAGAAATCCTTATATTTTGGATACCTCTCACTAGGTTATGCAAATGTTACGTATTCTTTGCAAATAAGAGTGTGACTGCCATTGTAACAAGAAGGGACAGCCAGTCTGCTGTTCCTAAATCTCTGCCACGTAATAGGACAGGCCAAGAGGAAAATATTCACCTGTATGTCACCAAACTCAGCCTCCCTGAGCATAAATATACAAATGCAATCAATTATATAAAAAATGTGCCGGTAAGAGAAGATTCTCAAAAAAGTGGGATAAACTGAAGAAGGTGTATGTGTACCCCTCACACATGACCAATAGATAGGCAGGACAATCTACCTCACAGCACCTGTAGTCCTTGATAGAACTTACGCATTACCATATTGTGTAGCTCAAATAATGACATCTATTATGAAAAAATCCATTTCTCTCAAGCCCCCATTCTGTTTGGAAAGGTTTAATTTTCTGATGCCAGTTTTTCCTTTGCTAGCCCAGCTGCCCAATCCAGTCATGCTTTCCTGCCATACTTTGTGCAAGCCAACATGCCAAGTTTGTCTTCACTTTTACCAAAGCAGAAGTAGACCTGTAACTTTATACACCCTCATAAAGACTTTCTGCTGACTTTCAAATAGGGTCTGGCTCTATAACATCAGGCAGACCTTCTGATTCATGCTGCTTCTATCTCATGCTTTTATGGTTAGTCACAAGCATAAGAATAAGGATTTACAGAAAGTTATAATGCTTTACCTTATTAGGTCTTAACCTTTCAGAGTATATTAAAGTTCAATAGCACTGTAGCTTGATACCTGGCTTTGCAACTGAGTTTTCTTCCAAGATGCTCTGTCCATAGGGCTGTAGGTCATTGGACACTTTTCAGCTTCTTACCATCAAAAAAGCATCAGCAGAAAAAGCCTCGGTGATCCTGCTTTATGAAAAATAACAGGCAACCCAACCCACAACAGACACTCCCATCCTTGGCACCAATGTGAAGATTTACTAGTGAGCATGAGAGAGCTTGGGGGCTTAATTCTTCACTTGCATGAACTTCTGGGGTCAGCTGGCAAAAACTTGATCAAATCCAAGACAGCACCTGTCTTGTCAGGACAAAATGGGAAGCCTTTTGTTTCTGTGGGACTCGGGCTTTATCAGCTCATTCTGTCACTCATACTTCCTCAGCCCACTTGCAAATCCTCCCGGATTTATTGCAGATGTATGAAGCTTGCTGGAAATAATAGTACAAGCAAAGAGGCTAGTCAGCTATCGACTCCAAGCTCTGGGTAATACCAATGGGAAATTATTCACACAAAAGGTGCGCTGGGGTGACAAATGAAGAGTGCTCTTTGGCCCATTGAAGATGCCAGGAGCTTGGACAAAGCTAACACGTTAATACCAAACAGCTTGCTTTATCTGATTACGTACTGAGTGCTTGCCTCCCTTTCCCTGATACCAGCATCCTGCCCACCCCCCCACACTTTCCTTTAAAGGACACAGGTTGCTTTCTCCTATGCAGTGTAGCATGAAATGGTAATCTACTGCAGGAACCTATCTAAAAAACCCATACTCTTCTCTCCTTCCCCAAAAGACATCTGTAATGTTTAAATGCAGCAAACCCAAAGTGTTCCTCAACAAAATGGAAGGAATGTCAGCAGAGATTTATGCCATGTTTCCCATATCTCCCACCCGCCCACACCACTGAGACAAGGAAATAATTCTTTTGCCCCCTTTTTAATATTTAGGAGTTTCCTCCATGCAGTTATTGTATACACACGCCTTCCTTATCTTTTTTTCTGAAGGTTATGAGTACATTTCTAATGGGTATCCTGCAGGGGCTGCATGGAAAGACCAATTTGATCCTTGAGTCAGTTATTAAGCAGTACAGTCTACCAACCCCCACCACTACCACTGTTTCCTCCCAGGAAAGGATGCACTGTGAAGCCAGCATGGGCTGAGCCTCCAAAGACCTGACTGCCCAGGCTCTTTTCGGTGAGTCACACAATATCACATTAGGCATGGCAGCAATGTCTAGGTGTGCTGTGAAGGACCCTGAGAAATTTGCTGACTTCCATGGAGCTGAGTCAAATTGTAGGTAATTTTGGAAGTCTGATCACCTATAGGTCATAAAATGCTTCGAGGTGAATGAGCACAATGGAAGATTTAAACTATATCAGAAACAAAAGGAATCTTAACAATGGCATCAGTCCACTGACAGAAGGGATATAAATGCCAATAATAGTAACAAAAAGCAGAAGTGCCCAATATATAGCCCTTTGGTGTCATTAAAAAAGCACCAAACTGCTATACTGAGCTCAGTGATGTAGTGAAATCATAGGATGATCATGAAGTGCCTTCCATTGTAATAGCAGCTTATAGGGGTATTAGAAAGCAAACACAAAAGTTAGACATCAGCCAACCTGGAAAATTGTTTCCGAGAGTTTTAACAGAAATCAGAGCAGTTCTTTGGCTCCTTACTAACTGAACACCAAGGAAGCACCAGAGCTGGGAAGAAAGCTAATATTGTGCCACTGTTTAAAAAGGGTAAATGGCATGACCCAGGTAATTATAGACCTGTCAGCTTCACATCAAACCCAGGCAAAACAGTGCAGCAGCTGATAAGGGATTTGATTAATAAAGAATGGAAGGAGGGAAATATAATTAATGCCAGTCAACACAGGTTTATGAAAATAGATCTTGTCAAACTAACTTGATTTCTTTTTTGGATAAGATTACTGGTTTAGTTGATATAGGTAATAGACTTAGGACTTCTACTGTGTATTTCACTTGGTATCACATGAAATTTTGATTAAGACACCACAGTGAAACATAACTATCATGCTACCCACTGAAGTGGGTTAAAATCTGGCTGACGGGTCTAAAAATGTAATTACAAATGAAGACCATTTATTGAGCTGTATCTTAGCCCACTCCTATTTCACATCTTTGTCAATGATACACAAGAAAAACTTGTCACTAAAGACCACAGAGAGCCAATTGCTCAGGAGGATGATGAATTATTAAGTAGCTTTGTTGCTGATCCAGAGTAATCTGGATGGTTTAGCTAGCTGAGAACAGGAAAGCAATATGAGCTTTGAAGTGACCAGACGTAGACTTCCTAATAGAAAGATCCAAGGGTCATAATCAAGGACCACTGAACATGAACTTCCAGCTCAATACCATGGCCAACAGCTCTAAAACAATTTCACATGAATAATTATGAATATGAATGAGGATGTGGATGATACACATCATCATGAGGATGTGGTAATGGCACGCTCACAGAGACAGCCCTTGGAAGTGAGCAGAATCCACATAACATTGATGTAATATTGATGCCAATGTCACTGAAAAGCTGTCCAATTCCCTCTTCACAGTCCACTTAAGAGGGGACCAGAGAAGAGCCATGCCATGTCAGCAGAGCGATGCTCTTAACTACGTGATTGCTGAAGAGTCTCTCTTTGTGACACTCAGTGATGCCTGTATCAGACATACTCTGAGAAGCAGAAAAGCATCCAGGCACCCTCCCAGCATGAAGTTAGAAAGCTGCTCCAAGGGCCTTCATTTAGGGAATTGTTTCACTACAGCAAGGATTAGGACTGGGCATTCACTGGCTTGCACCATTTCCAGAAAGACAAAGCTGAACAAGTGACAATGTCTGAGATGACAACTTAGAATTTGCCCATCAGATTGAGCTGCTTTCAGTTTTATCAAAAGGAAAAAACAGGCCCGTGATACCACAGGAGTCAAGATACACTCAAACTGCTGTTGTAACTTCTATGTGGTGTCCCAGATACCTTGTGATGAGAGAGATTAATAAGCAGTTGCTAAGTTTCTGATTTTGACTTCATGCAGAAAAAAAATCAAAGTCATTTTTTGGTTTATTTTAGGATTCTGTTAGGTACAGCTCTATTTTAGATTTAACACAAACATTTCTTTTTATTCATATTTTTGGCATTGAACAAAACCTCAGCCTTTGTTATATTTTTATAGGGCCTGTTGTTCTTTCAGAGGTATTTTAATGCATATTGTTGTTTCTATTTTAGCAAGTGTTGCTCATTTTGTCAGAAGCAGATGGTGTTTGCTGAATTTTGTTTGTTCCAAAAATAAGCAATATCCAACTGTTCACTATGGAGGTGTGAAAGAGGAAAGGCCTGATGCATAAACACAATTTCTCCCTCCTACTTCCCCTTGCTATTCTTCTGGTGAAAGGAACTGCCGTTGTCTCATTACAAGCCTGCAAAGCTGTGGACTTCGTGCCGTCGCTCTGTCAGAGAAGGCACACAGCTCCAATGGGCAACTCTGCCAGAGCAGAGCAGTAGCTAACAGTCCCTGGGAAGCCAGCCCAGAGGGCTTTATAAGAGCTTCTTTGCAGCCCACTGAAGGAGGAAAACACTGCTTACTGGCTAATGTTAGTAGGTAGCCTAATTTAGGACACATCAGGCTCCCTCTGTACTCAATGGAAAGAAGTAGACTTTTCCATATGGGTAGCAGAAATTATGTGTCTCTGCTGACTAGAGAGACAGCCTATAAAGGCTGACTTCCAACTTAAAGTTTCACTGGCAAATGAGGTCTCCACTCTGCTGACCTCCCTCCATGTGCCCCTGGGCAGGAACAGCAGTGCAGAGGTTACACAGGGTCTCAAGGGATGGATGTCCTGGGGAGATTGCTCTGAAGTTCACAGGGGAACCACTGGTTTCCAGGTCTGGGCTCTACCAGGAGGAGGGAAACATGTCAGGGGTGAGAGGACAGATACAATCTGACTCACATCTAGGAGCTCAGATCAGCACACAAAAACCACGAGGAGCCAGTTCTGGATTCATATGATCATCTCTGTGAAAATAAAGGCACATCATTATAAAAATGATCTGTAACAACCTAAGCAGGGACAAAGCCCATCAGTCTCTCCTTCCTCTGAGCAATGCATGCCATGATCCCAGACACCAGCTGAACACCTGAGGTTTACTCCCCAGGGTTAGAAACAAAGGCCCAGGAGCACCAGTTCCTTGAGCCCTTGTAGCTAGGAGCTGTACTGTGCTATCTACACACACCTTAGAACACCAGCACCAAGCCCTTCCTTGGTATTTGCACCTCTGCTGTGGTGGTTCATGCATAGTCCTGGCTGGGGCTTTCTCTAGCCTTTACCTTGCTAAACCTCCTTATGATGTGACTGTGTCAAGGCCCAGTTGCTTTGATGTGATTAAACCATTAGAAAGTGTTAATTTGTCCAAACTATCTAGCATCACACCTTTAAATCCTCTGCTAGATAAGGTCTCTTAATGACTCCTGAGGGCAGCCACCTGCCTGCAGACAAGGCTCAGCAAGAGTCTTGAAACACCAGCCAGTGAGCAATGCCAAACAGGAGAATCTGTGGCATCTGGGAATATCTTTTTGAATAAAGTATTAAAAAAAGATAACCACTGCAGGGTGCCCTATTATGTTTTTAAAATAGTCCCAGTTTGCTTAGTGTTTATCCAGAAAAGCTAATTATACTTGTCGCTTAATGTAAATTGCTGGATAAATAAACACAGAAATAGGAGCTTAGTGACTGCTATGCTTTCTTTAAAATGCTGTCTGAAGGTTCATTATGCTAAACACAAAAGAGAAGGGAACTTCTTACAATGCACTTA
>VZTV01033368.1:2020-34881 GCA_013400875.1 Anhinga rufa | reverse complement strand
ACCCCAAGACCTGACCAGGCCACACAGTTTCCACAGCCCCCAAAAACTTTCCAGGAGGTGTAGTTGTTGTGCTCTTTTAAGCTTAAAAAGGAAAAAGTGAATGGGGAAAAAAGAAATCAGTAATAGCATCTCTTTCAAAGATGGAAAATATTAAAAAAAAAAGGGCAAAACCCCCACACCTTCAGTCCAAGGGGCACATAATAGCTTATAGTGAGTGTTTATGGCAAGGAAAAAGGAGACTGGCGTACTTTGTGGCATATTTGTTTGGGATTTTGTTAATGGGACTGGTTTAGATCGGGTTCTGCACTTTGGCAGATCTCTCAAGCTGCCTTTATTTCACCGGCCTTTCAGGTGTGTTAAAGACGCAGGAGTGGGCTCTGCTGGCAGCAGCGCTTCCCCTTTGTTCCCTGGTGACAATGGAGAAGGGCTCATTGTTTGTGCAAGGAACCTGCAGGGGAGGCTACAATTTTAAAATAGAAGAGCTCTAAGGCTGCTCCTGGCCTTCGGACGTGGATATTTTAATCTCATCTTGCATTTAGGGACTGTTTTTTTCAAGGTGGCATCACCGGAGTGAGTAGTTTTTTGCTGAGTGGCATCTCTGAATGAAAGACAAAGATGTATGTACCCTACCCACAATAATAAAGAGCTTCACGATCTCGTCCTGTCAGCAGCCTGAAACAACTGGAGAGAAGAGCTGACTAAGTCTGATGTCCTTGTGTGATGAGCTGCACCAAAAAAAAATCAAGCCTCTCTCCTGCAGATAGTCCGTTTCAGTAAAATTTTGTACCGTTCCCTCAAAAAACAAGAGCGTGTTATTGGGGAAACCAACAGGAACGTTGCTGGGATGCCCAGGGGAAGGGTAGTGCATGTACACGGTTGCAGACCAAATGCTCCGAGTGAGGTGCATTTCTCAAATGTATTTTTAATTAGGAAAACCTCCAGGAAAAAACTGCAGTTTTCAGTGGTATGTTTAAATGATGCAAAGGGAGACGCTGGGAAAGAAAATGGACAGGAGTTAAAAATAAAGCATGTCTGGCTGCCAGGTTTTTCCATATGGAGATTTTCTGAGATGTCATCCAGAACCTGCCAGCATCTGGTGTCCTCCCCGGCCACCCTGTCCATGTGCCGCTAACAGCACATAGCTCGGTGCCGCTGTAAAGAGGCTGAGCATCACGTATTCTGTGAATCCCCGTTTCTCTCTCTCGCGCACACACACACACACGCCACTTCTGAGACATTTGGTGTTTAAATCGGCATGCTCTGTAGGAAATAACAGGGTCTGATAGTTCAAGGATTAACAATCACTGGCAGCCAAGCTGTATAATGTTTCATTCTTGCGCCCTGTGAGCTCTCAACTTGATGAACACTTTAAAAAATGTTAATTGAAAACCTTGCAGTGGAGACTATTAGGAGGCAGCCTGTTTCTGACTGATAGCCGAATCGGAAGTCAGACGCCATTAAAGTGTTTGTCTCCCTTATCAGCAAGGCTGCTGCGGCGGTGGCTGCCCGGGCCCGTCGCGTTGGCGTTTCTCATGCAGCTTTGCTCTCCTTCTCAGGCCCATATTCTATTATCGTGGCAACGAGATGATGGCGGTGAGGGTCGGGCTTTACAAGGCTCACTACTGGACCTGGAGCAACTCCTGGGAGGAGTACAGCAAGGTAACAGGACACTGACCTGCACCCTGGTCTCAGGTTCATTCTCCTGGGGAAAAATAATCCTTTAAAGCAGAGTTTTAAATTGGGGAGTGTCGCTGTCCACTTGCAAGCCAGCCTTTTCTTCACAGCCTCTTAAAAGCTACCAGATGTGCTGCAAAATCTAAGGGGGCTGGTGTCACAGCACCCCTCTACAGAAGTCGGAGACAAGCAGAGGAAAATGAGCGCTTCTCAGAACAACTCAAATTTTGCTCCCTTTAATCAGCACTTAACGCCCCTTAATATTAAGCTTCTTTCCCTGCGGAATTCTGAGACTTCACGTGTACCCTTACAAAGTCTGGAGTCCGATGCCGAATTGATTGTGTATCTCAGAATTTCTAAGACAAAAGACCTGGTGTCCTGACCTATTTAAATGGAATAGGGATGGCGTTCTTGTTTGTTTTGGTTTGTTTTTTTTTTGTCTTGAAAGGGAAAAGGAAAGCTGTAGGAACCGCGCAGTGGAAAGAACAGCAGTTGTTGAAAACAGTAGAGTACATGTGTTTAATCTATTATCAGCACTTTTGCGAGCCTGTATGACACTATAAGATGTTTTACATTTTATTTGCCGAACAGGCACAGCTTTTGTAATTTCCTGGCTGATCTTCTCACAATTGGATGTTAAGCACTATTATTTTTCTTCTTTTGTATCTTTCTTGCCTCAGACTTGGGTACTAAACTCTGGGGCATTTCTTGAATGGCAGGTTCGCACATGTGCCTTGCTGATTATACCTTTAGACATGAACTAAATGCATGATGGCACAGCTCTCAGCAATTTTGACAGCAGGCTGGTATTGGGGAGGGGTTGTTTGTATGATTTATTTTTTTATGTCTTTTTGGTGCTTTTTTTTAACTTATGGTGGGTCCTCAAGGCAGCACAGGTGCAGAAATAAGTGCTGATGACATTTGTGGATATAAAAGTGCATGGTTTCTTTCATGGGGATGTCCTGGGGGTAGAAGGAAACATCAGCTCCAAGGGAGTCATTTGCATTCAGGGCTGTAAATACGTGCGTTTGTCTTTTTAAGACTGTAATGCTCCAGGAGCCAAAGTTTCTGTTTTACATGGAGTAAGAAGGAAAGTTGGCTCCAGAAATGCATTGCACGCTCTGTCTCAATGCTAATTCTACGCAGCTAAAATGAGATAATGTGTTTGTCTAGGTTAGTATGTGAGTAAAACCCATATATCACACGTGGCAGGATTTTCCCTGTGTGAGAGACACTGGGAGCTTGTATGTACACATGTGTGGGTATATGAATGGGCTTAGAGGCATGCTTTTCCCGTGTGCGTGGAAGACAAAGTCACACGTGAGTAATTGTAATATAAGCACATACACACACTCACATACCTGGCTGGGAAATAAATAAACGTCTGTGTTGATCTAAATTTATCTGTACATGTCCGAGTATGTGTGTAGCCATGATAATGGGGACCAGTTACTCATTTCAAAGGTTCTCCTACTGTGAGCAATGGCAGTTGTGCAATTAAGGAATATTTATTTCTTTCTAAGCCTTTGTTTAACTACTGTCTGATAAAAGTCAGCAATTATACTGTACATCAGAGAGATGATTAAAAATTCACTTGCTTTCCTGCAGCTTGTATCACATGTGGTTGATGTGGGTAAAATTGGAGCGCATTAGTGGACAGACTAGCCATTAACAACATGCTGAGGAAGCCGAGGCTAAAATTTGTTCCAATTCTCCTCATGTCCTCGAGCCATTAATTACAAGCCTTGCAAGTTTAAAAATAGAAATAAATCAGAATGCTGAACAGTTCCACGGTTCTGAGCCCTGTTTTAGGAGTTCTGTAATCTCACCTTACAATACAGTTGTCTCTTTTCAGTGGCTGGTGTTCTCAGCTCTATTGATATTGGACTACAGTTATGCTGCCAGAATCAAAAAGGCCGATTTGTTTGCGAATTTAATTTGAAAAACGTATTTAAATACATGTACGTGTGTAGCATTAGGAATTCTTACTGCGGAATTCTTACTGCTGGCAGGTTTGCTGTTCGATATGTTTGATTTGCCATCCCGGTAGAACTTCGGCTAATGGGACCTTGTTAATTGTGTGATCGTTAGCATGAGTCCTTGTCTTATTGTGAATCCAATGTGACAATGTATTAAACTTTCAAATATGAAACTCTCTATGTCTGAAGGTCCGAACTCAGGCCTGGAATAAACAAATGTCTCTGGTTGGCATGTCATCCGTTTGAAAGAGATCCAAAGTTGGCCAGGTGTGTCAAAACAGCTGTCTGCAAATTTTTAAGAGGTTTGTTTTATGGGTAGTTGAGTATCTCGTTATTTTGATGGATACATGGCACGTTTTAGCCAAACCTGCTTTCACTTTCAAAACTCCCTTGTTAATTGACAGTGTGGGAAATCATCGGTACCGAAAACTTGCACTGTTTTTAATCCGCACTTGGTGCATTTTTGTTTGACTTTTAGATGAGATTATACCATTAAAGCAGCCAGAACCACATTTTCATGTTGATATTGGAAAATGTGGAATTGGTGCATGCCCTGGGTCTGTTTAGGACTACCATGACTTTCAGGATTATCTGGAAAGAATGCGTGCAATTTTGGCCTCTAACCTGGAAAGCTATGTGTTTGAATGTGGTATAAGTTAGTTAAGTAATAAAATATGTGTATACAAATAAAAATGTACCAGAGAGAGGCAGCTTACAGAAAGCAAAGCCTAGGAAAGCATAACAGAGATATGAAAGCTTCTCTCTGGAATATTTACACTGGAAGGATCCCACGCAAGCAGTACACAGGTTTACAGTTATCTTAGGCTCCTAGGACATTAACATGCCCTTACTGGTCTGTGTCCTCTGCCTTACGGGCTGCGATTAAAATTTGTCATCTTTCACCATGACGAAGTGTGCTGTTCTGGTCTTCCTTTTTTTTTAGTTGTTTATTTGTTTTTTAACCCCCCAAGCAATTTTTTTCTAGTCTGACTCCTCTCATTAACTCTTGTGGTCTTTCTCAGTGCTGGAGGATACCTTGATGCTGTCTTTTCTGCTGGCTTAACTTGATTGCTTAGGTAGCTTGCATTCTTGACTGGTTAGTCTCTTGAAAACATAAAGGGAAGGCTCACTCAACAGAAGCAAGTGAGAGTAAGCACTCTGTGGGATGTTTTTCCTGTAGACTGCATAGGATGCTTATTTGGGTCTGTTTACCTAGCTTCCACCTCCTTTCAAATCGGTGGCTCATGTTTAGATAGTTTGACGTATGTGACATTTGAGAGGTGATAAATGGGACAGAGGTAGATGAAAAGACACTTTACTTGAAAAGTATGTTTATATTTTTAAATAGCAAAGGTTTTTAAGTAGTTTGGTAGAAGGAAAGAAGTCTTCACCCTGCACAAGACCTGAGTCCCTGTCGCTCAAGGACTGGTGGATATCAGAGCATAAGCTCTTCCACCGTCATTGACCACCTTTCTTCTTGTAGCAAAAATCAGCAGTGATAAAAACAGCCACGTCTTGTGTGTTGGAGCAGGAGTAAGAACTAAGGATGTGCCTGGGGAGCTCCCTCTCTTGTATGGCATAAGACATGCAGGACTTTTACTGGAAGTCTCCTGTAAAATGCTGTTCTTGTCTCTCTCATCATCCATCGTTTTTGCCTGGAAGTCGTGCTTGTTCATTACCAAATTTGAACTGGATTGCAAAGTACATGCCAAGTAATGCGTGTGAACTTGGCCACTGGTGCCCGCAGCTTCCCATTCCGAAAATACGAACGCTCAGAGTCTGCATTGCTATGAGTTATTTTGTCCGCTGGATTGAAGGGAGAGGTACAGTTCATCCTCTTTGTTTGGAAGGAGAGGTCTGAAAGGGGACAAAAAGGTTATTCTCTATGGATCTATCTGAGTAGCCAGCAGGTCCTTCAGGAATTGCCTCATTTAATGCGATGTAGAGGAGGCAGGAGTATGAGCTGGCAGGAGAAAGGAAATTTCCTTTCTCCAATCCAGCAGAGAATAGTTCTTGTGCCCTCCAAGAGCAGTGATGCAAGAAGGGGAAAAAATAATTAAGAAAAAATGTGGAAAACGCCCTTTGGTTCGTTGGAGAATGGCTGATAACATCAACCTTTCTGCTGTCAGCTTAGTATCTTGTTAGTAGTCTTCAGTGGTTTTTCATGAGAGCTCCTGTGTCTTTAAATGATTGGTGTAGGTGCCTGCCAGAAGACCCTGTTGTTTTAATGTAAAATGCCAAAGGGCTTATTCCTGCCGCAGTCTGTCTGATTGCCCTTCTCCTCAACGTGAAGGGATCGATAAAGCCTTTTCTGCAAGGGGGATGTGAAGTCAAGTAGAACCTCACAAATAATGACATTTGATTGTGGTCCTCTGAGCATATGAGCTAGCCATTGATCGCTTCTGCTTGAGAGCCGCTGGAGGCTTGCTGATCTGCCCATCTTCTGGGGTCTCTTCCAGACAGTTAACACATTAGAAGCAATTTTTGTTCAACAGGGTTGAAGCTTGGCAGTCACACTTTCAGGTGTCTGGTCATTCAGAGCCCAAGTTTAGGAGGCTTTTGCTGGGAATTGCCAGGAGAGTGAGAACGGCCGCTTACCCGTGCTGTGACAAACAGTAACAACCAACATTCCTGGCTTTAATTAACCGCTGTTATTTTCTCCTTCCAATATTAATACAGTTTTGCCCCTCTGGGTTTTGTGTGGCGGAATGAGGAGACATGACCAGGACACAGACCCCAGATTTGCTGCGCCGCTATCAAAATCTGCAGCCGCCTGTCAAGTCGGAGGGATCTGGGGTAGCGCCAGGGTGACGAATTGCCAGAGGGCTTACGTTAACACAAGTGGTGATTCCATCACTTGGCGGAAAGCCCAAACTGGCAACCGGCTGTATTTGTCTCATGTCTATATTGACACAGCATCTGTGGTCCATTTGCTCTGGAAATTAAAGCATAAGCTGTGCAACCAATAGCCGCTAGATCTTATGAACGGAAAAACAGTCCAGGTTACACGATTGCTGGGGAGAAGGGCAGAAAGACGTGCTCACTGAAAGGTTTATCTGATCTGCAGAAAATGTTTTTGGTTGGTTGGTTGGTTTTTTTTTTAAAAAAAAAAGGGATTGCTGGAATTTCTCCTGCAGCAAACAGGTGTGCGCAGTGGTGCAAAACGCTGTGCCTGTGCAAGAGGCTGGGTGCAGGAGCTGAGCTATTTCTGGTTGCCATCTGATGCTCTTGTATGGGCTCCCTTCGAAGGGCTCCCTTCGAAGGCACAGACACGCTCTAGATAGGATCGTCTCCTTTGGCTTTCATGCTTTTATAATTGAGGAGAAAAGATCCAAGAACTTGCTTAAAGACAGGGAGTGACCTTTCTACTTTGTTTGATCAGTGTTACCTGCAAACATGCAAATTACCTTGGATAGTGTGCAGAGTAAAATGTGCTTTAACTGGCTATCGATCGCCTGCGTGATGTTATTAACAGTCTGCCAAATAAATAGCTTAAAGGAAGTAACAGCAGATGAATTGGTGGTTGATTTGGGGTTTGTTACCCCGTGGGTAGCGCAGGCATAGCTACCTCTTTGCTCTTCTCCGACATAACGTAGCTTTGTTTTTTGGGTGAAGTTGCCGTGCTCTTGGCACTGCCGGAGAGCTGGAGCTGGTCGTTTCTCAGCGTAAGTGGGGAGAGCTCCTCTGCAGCCCTGGAATGATGTTGCTTTTGCTCCAGCTGAGAACCTGGCACATTTGCATTTATTGTTAAAGCCTGCAGTGTTCCTGGGGTCCATGGGGCATGTTTTGGTTAATGAAGAAGCAAGAAATGATCCAAAATGGTGACTTGATTTAAAATTATCACCTAGAAGAGAGTCCCCTTCCTCGCCAGGCCTGTTGCCCTGCAGCCTGCTTGGGGGTAGCAGAGCCGGAGGACAGCTCCTTCTCTCCCATCAAAGACATACGCAAGGAGTTCTGGCATGTCCCTCCGCCCCAGCTCCCAGTATTGCACACGACCAAATTTGCGCACTCTCCAAGCAACCAGAGGCTTTGTCCAGATGCTCCAGAGGGTGGATTGTCTCATCTTTAAATCTCAAGCAGATTTAATTTATTCTGGTTTTGCTCCAGAAAAGAAAAGCAGTCCAGACGTGGGGATCCCAGACTTTCAGTTCACTGGTATAGCTGATTTTTCTCTTTCCATCGTGTCAACTGAAAATGCTTTGACTTACAAAAAAAAAAAAAGATTACATGGAGTTGTGGATGAGAAGTTAAGGGACAGAAGACTAGGCTCCCCTGCCTGTGTCTGTAGTGTGTTACCGCCTGTGATGCTGGACAATGCCTTGATTGGGGGTGTGAGGATATAATTTTACCTCTTCTTTTTTGCTCGTTTGTTGATGAGCAGGTAGAAAATATTTTAAGCTCTCCGTAGGTTGAATATTGGCAGTCACACAGTATATAAAAATAATAATAGTCAATTTTATTTGTGGAGATAAAGTTGAAAGGCCTTAGAAATTTGAAGGGTGGTTTCAGCCAGATTTTAAGAGAGTTATTTATTAATGTTGTAAAAAGGTATGCTTGATTTTATTTTTTTTTTTGGCTTAGTTTAATTTTTCCCCAATAGACTTACTTTTGAAGAGGGCATTGAGTGCTTAGATTAGAAAGACAGATAGCTTTTGGCTCGTGGCATCAGGCAAGTTGTCACAGCACTATCTTTCCTAGGAGTCTTTGGGATGTAGCCTGGGCTCTGTTCTTGAGTCTCAGCTACAAGGGTTTTCTAAGAAACAAAAGATAAAGTGTAAACAGAGCAATGTATAAACAAGTACCCAAGAGACTAAAATCTTCTTTCAAACTAAAGCATTTGCAGCCGAAGAGCATTGTACCAATTAGCAGGCTCTTAATTAAATTGCTTGTTTGATTTGCATCCAAATTATAATTTGGCTGTTATGTAGACTTTGATACCTTTTCATTAACTGTTCCTTTTGAGAGAGAAGAAAAAAAAATAATCTATTTTCACTGTATGTTTCAGAGGCCTGTGGCGTCACGAGGTGGAAAGGTCAATCATTTTTGTATCCATTTAAAGTCCATTATTGGTAGCCCACTACAACCTATCAAGCAACTCTCTTATTTTTCCAGTCAGTGATTCAGGAATCTATAGCTGTGTGCAGATAAATGGGATTTCATGGGCTTCTAAACTTCTTGCTTTATTGAAAAGCAGAATATTAACTGCTCCACTGACCAGCTGTCCATTTAAAAACACAGGATATTTTTAGAAAATTGTTTGCCAATCAAATCCTACCAACATCTGTAGAGAACCTTTTCAGTTTGTTTGTTTTATAAGCAAATGCTACAGCTGATTTCCCACCTCCATTGAAAATATTACCATTTACCTTCCCTCTATGTCTCTGTCCGTGTCTGGGGCATTTTGAGGTATTGTAAGGAGCGCAGCGTGTTAGCTGGAATTGTAAAACCGAGCTTTAACAAGTCCATTTGGTGCTAGTCCTTGCTGGTCTGCGGGGCCCCCTGCTTTATTTGCTGTTCAGTGAAATTAGTGCTTTGCATTTTTTGCTATTCCCAGGGCTTAAATGGGTTCTGTTAGCCCTCACGACTGCAGGCCAGGCTCTAGGTGATTAGGGAGCTCGACACCTGGCTAATAACGGGCTGGGCTTCGGAGACACAGCCTGGCAAGGCATGCAAGGGCAGACGCAGAGAGCTGGCCGCTCTGGACTTGTGAGCAGGCAGCTCGCTCTCTCCCTCGGTGGCCGGCGAGCGCTTTAACCCGTTGCTGCTGGCAAAGGGAGAGTCCTAGTGCTTGTGCCCTCCGTACCCATTGCTGCTACCGGGGAAATCCCGACTTTGGATCCCCTAGACTTGAGTGTTAGTGGCAGGAATGTCTCCAGACTTTATTTTTCCAGCCCCACTCTCATTCCCAGGTGAGTGCCTCAGGTGAGACGCTGTAAATCAGATAACAAATGCACCCATGTCTTTAAAATTAACCAGATTTGCTTCGTTCTTCAGTGAAACAGGTCCTTCAGGTCTGGTGTGAGGTGCTGGCAAGCCGAGTTTTCAGGGAGGCTAGCAGGTGCCCGTTGCCTCTCAGGGTGACGCCCCTTGGTTTGGCAGGGTGTTTCCCCTGGGACTTGTTGCTTTTCGATCAGATATGCCAAGTGATCCGATCCTCTCTGCGTATTCCAAAGCCGTAGAAATCAAAGAGAGAAGAAACTTTCCACATACAGAATCCTTATGATTAAATGGTTTCACCTCTGTCTTTTGTTTTGCCGTTTCACTTTAATGAATATTTTATAGAGATTATTTTTTTATAAGGCAAAAATGTAAGGCCTGCTCCAGCTTTTATGTCAGTGCAATGCCAACATTGTCACCTTAATTTACCCCATCAGATCAGAATCCATTCTGCAGACTGAAGTGGACCCTCAGTTAAAATAATTCTGGGGGTTTGTGGGTATATTGGAACAAGATGCTGAAGAAAGTGGCATCAGCTAAAATTTTGCTCCTTCCACTGCTTCACCCTTGATGACCTCTCTCCTGTTCACTGCAGGGCATTGATTTCTGTCCTGGGCAGAATGTCTCTGGAGTGACAACACATACACAGGAGGAGCACACTACCCTGCCGCTGCTTTTCCACCTGGGGAGGGACCCTGGAGAGAAGTACCCGTTAAGGTGAGCCAGTTAACGAAGACGGGAGAACTCGCAGCATTGTGGGTGTATGCTTTCTATAATTGCCTTGGTAGCCGCTTCTTGCAATCTGCTTGAAAACTGTTCCACAAAGCCATTACTGGTGAGAGTAGTAAAGAGAAAGGAGGAAACTTTGGTTTTCAAATGGTCA
This sequence comes from Anhinga rufa, assembly GCA_013400875.1. NCBI lineage: Eukaryota > Metazoa > Chordata > Aves > Suliformes > Anhingidae > Anhinga > Anhinga rufa. Next base: position 24,408 of record VZTV01033368.1, on the reverse strand, counting down.
GGCTAGATGGATTGCACGTCTCCATGGCTCGACTCGTCAGTCTGGCGGTTCTTGATCTGTGTCCTACCACCCCTGATGGAGGGGACGAAACACACGCTTTTGGACAGGACAGCGCTGAGTGCGGCGCAGTTGTGGGATAAAGCAGCGGTGCCGGTGAGCGTGTGCACTAGGGCTGTGATTCTCTGTGTGTTTTGGGGTTAGGGAAGAAATGTCTGGTGACCTTTGAGTACTCTGTGGTGGTTTGCCTCTGTGCGTTGGAATCTGCGAAAGGCAAACACGGTAACCTTCCAATCTCCTAGCCCCTGCTAACGGAGCTTCTCCAGAGGGTCTTTAGCAAGCGGACTTTCTGCCCAATCGTGTTCCCTCTTTGGACTCTTCCGGCTGTCTGAATCCATTTTCCTATAAGCCTACTATTGAAATATTTATCTCCAGCACACACCATGCCCTGAGAGATTTCTGTAAGGATTTATGTACTCATCCGCCAGCACAGCCCACATATAAACCTGCCACCTCCGAAAAAGCTCCCAAGGTGTCCCCACCTTCCTCCCTCCTTCCTTCTACTGACTGAGTTTTACCCTGCAGCAAAACTAGCTGCAAACGGGGGCATGCAGCCTCGTCCCTCGCCAGTGGCTCCGGCTCGGAGAATGTGGACATAAATAAGGAGAAAACTGGTGCTGCTGTGACTGCCTGCACAGAAATGGTTTTGTGCAGCAGCTTTAACAGAGGGATGTGTTCTGAGCTGACAGGACTGCAATTACTCAACTGTTTTAAATAATTGAGTGGATACGCTCGCTCCATTACTTTCAAAAGAACTGAGCCTATGCTGTCCACTAAGTGTTTTCACTAGAGAGAGAAGGGGAGGAAAAATATTTTCACTTCTCTCTCACTTAACAGACAAGCACCCTAGAGGTGCATTACGTAGTGTATGAAGCTCTTCAGAAGCCCAGCACGTTAGCTCTCGCTTTCTATTGCATTTCAGCTCTAATGAATAAAGCAAATCTGCAGCTCTTGTATTTTAAATTCAGCTCAGTGAAACTGCGCTACTGGGTTGGGATTCCAGATGAGACTATGCCCTGTTCCGTTTAACAACTATTTTATTTTAGGAAGATGAATGGATAGAAATGACCTCTTTTTCCATGAATCAAACAAATGGGTAGTATTACGTGAACTGCAGTGTGCCTACTGTGTGTATTTCCTCCGAATTTGAGGGAGAGGAGCTCTTCCTAAGAGGTGTTTGCAGGACACCTACTTCCCTGTTATTCAGCCGCTCCTTACCACCACCATGGATTGAGCACTGAAATAAATTCCAGTGCTACATCTGCAATCTTTTCTCATACGGTTCCATTGATTTTTGGACACTCACAAGCTGTTGCTTTGCTTGAATTTTATGGCAAGATTATGACATGATTATGGAAAGCCGTGATGTTGTTTAATATGCAGACCCTAATAGAAAGCCTCTTTTTAGTAAATGAATCTTGCTTTCTGCAGCACGTTCTGTTGCTATTGTCTCCTCTCTGGTCACAGTGGAAAACTCATGGGAAGTGGGTCTCCTATATCGAATGTGGTAATTAAATTATCCTCATTTGTGGAGCTGTTACTGTTGTGTATTTTTATTTAGCTTAATTATCCCCCTTGGCAGACAGCCTGTTGGGAGTCCCGACACTAATGTTTCTCAGAAGGGAATCCAGCATTCTCCTCCAAGCGTGCATCTGTCTGTCCGTACATGCTGGGTGTGCTCGTATCGCTTGTGCTCCAGCCCGAGGTTTGTGTGTGTTCGCAGTCCACGTTGGCCACGCTCCTCTGTTCATCCTCCTGCAGCCCTGGAGGAACAGGGTCTGTCATACAGCACTTTGACCAGCTTGGCTCTTCTGGTGTGTCGTTACGTTGCCAAAGCATTTAGAAAAATTTGCGTTGCACCCCTGTTTTATTGGTACCTTTCCCTCTTTTATGTCATTTACTTTTACCACTTCGCTTTGTTAAATCTGTACTGGATTTCATTAGTTTTTCTGCTGCTGTGAAGGAGGCTGTGAAGGAGCAGCATGGTACGCCGATGCCCTGTTCTCTCTGCCTGCTTTTGTTCATTTTTTGATTTAATTTGCTCCTTATTTTAGTGCAGCCTTTTCTTCTCCCTAAAACTGTTTTCATTATCTGTCGTATCTCTTGATTTGCATTAGTTTGGAGCAGGGTCACATGCAAAACCACCAGTAAGAGGTTTCACTGCTGTGCATGAAGGCCAGGCATCACATGAACCTGCAGAAAGATTCACTGCTTATATGTCCGGGCTCCCTCTAGGATCCTAGGGGATCTCAGAGCCAGGGCATCCTAGAAATCAATCAGCTCAGTCAACTGCGGCAACACTCCTGCCTGCAGGGTGCTTACGTTCAGGCAGTCTCATCTGAAATGTCTTTGGGTCGTGACATCGTGCACACAAGGTGCTGCATGACACTAAGGGACTTTTCCAAGGCTACAATTTCAGTTCATCTCAGAACACGGAGATTAGCCTTTTCAGTCTTTGTTGGAGAACTGGCTGCTGAAGGGATCACTGAAGATGCAAATCCTTCAAGATCTGGAGACAGCATGTAAAGTTTTTAGTTCCCTGGGTTTTGTGGTGAAGCAGGACAAGTCCTTCCTCTTCTTAACACAGTTCACTGGATTTCCTGGATCCTGCTTGGAAACAATATCAGCAAAAGCTTATCTCCCACAGGAGCACTTTTCATGCAGTGGAAAAACTGGTCAGGCAATTACAGGCAGGTCCTGTCATCATGTTGAGGACACGTCTGGCAGTTCTGAGCCATATGGCACCCTGCACTTACGTTCCCCTTCACGTAAGGTTGCGCATGCACCCCTCCGCATGTCTGACTCTAGGAACAGACCCTCCCAACAGGATTGTGATTGTTCCTTCCTGCTATCGCCCCTCTGGTTTTGGCTGGAACGCCTCCTGCACCCCAGCGTCTGCCAAGAGACACAGTTGTGTGTGCCTCCTTCGCCTGGAAAGGTAACTACTGACGTTTCTCAGTCTGGACTGGAAATTCACCCCGGCAATCCAAGAGCCTCACAGACTTTCCATTTTGTTAGCTGGGATTTATAGCAGTGCCAAATGCGTGTTACGAGTTCTCACGCTGCCTGAGCTTGCCCAGGTGATGCCATATGTACATCACCACATCAATGGGCTGGAGGGAGCAAGATCCATGCTCTGTAGTTGACCTTCAGGACTGACACACTCAGCATCAGGACCAGGTATACATTCCCTACCAAGCTCTTATCCCCCTCTGTCCTGGAAAGAGGAGGACTCTCCCGAGAACTGCAGGACTCTGGGGTCCTAGGGTTGAAAGAAGCTTGGCGCCATAGGACAAGCTCGATATTTATATGGCTGCAGGATGAGGGAGGGCATGAACACGCCTGCAGGTACTGACGGGGCAAAATTGGCATCTGGAGAGGTGCTTGTAATAAGAACGCCTGCAACACCAGGGTATGTGTGGGCAATATATTTCAAAGAAGCGTGGTTACTGGTGAATAATCTTTCTTTTGGTAGCCAAAACTGGTAATGGTACTGTACTTATATGAGTAAGAGTTACCTTGTTATCTGTAGTGAGAAGTGAACCATTTGTGTCTTTTGTCATCCAAGAGATGAATTAGATCTGTGTAGGCTGTGGGACAGAAGATAGCTCTTTGTTATAGCTCTCAACTTTAAAATATAAATAAGATTGTGTGTTAGGCAGCCCACAAAGCAGAAGCATTTCTCTAAGTCTAAGCAGTATTTTGTTTCCTCCCTAGACACAATTACTAGAGGTTTTTGCTTCATATAAAACCACTCAAACTGTGGGGTGCCTTTGTCACCAAATTTATCAGAATGCAGAACTACAAGATCTGATAGGTCTTTTTCTTGACTGAATTCTGTTACGTTTGGGGTATTGTGTGCCCGCTAAGGACCGCATAGGGAACTTGTTTCTCCATTCAAACCGTATGTGGCAAATGCAGTAAAATTATCTGTTGGTAACATCTTCGCAACCAGTTGTCAGTTTTACTACCCAAGTCACAGATTACTGTTTAACACGCCTTTACTAAAATACCTCATTGCCAGTCAGGAAGAACACAAGTAATAATATATAGCAAAAACTGGCACAGCTTAAAATACCGTTAACAAAATACCCAATGAAGACTGAAGTAGAGAGAGTGTTTTCAGTCAGATGCCAAAGATGCTAAAAGAATTTATAACAGAAATCTCTGAAATTCTGTCAGTTGGAGCCAGAGGTACAAAGCCTTAATAACAAGTGAGTACAGCGTGCTCATGCGTTGCTGATACTCCAGTGCTCTGCTTTGAGCGATTAGCCTCTGTTCAAAACTGAGGTTACTAAAATTTGAACGCCAAAATACCTGTGTTTTACTTATGGTAATAGCTTTTACTATTATGGAAAAATGGAAGTCAGAAGGCTTGGTTGATGAACATAATGATTTTAGAACACATTAATTAACAAGAGAGCTCACAAGTGCCTATTTCGAGCAGATGGAAAATCCAGGAAATCATCAGAGAGGTAATTGCACTGGTTATGGAGCCAGAAAAGAAGGGAAGGAGCTCCTGAAGGGAAGCTAAAGGGGAAAGGATCTGATAGAAAAGTTGCCAGTCTCACCTTACTGACCAGGGCAGAAACCTCGCGGTGGGGAAAAGAGGGGAGGTGCAAAACGGAGAAAATAATGTGTATGACAAAGAGCCAGAATCTTGCCTGGGGGGGACGCTGGCTCCTCATCTTGAAAAAGAAATGGCACTAGCTGCATTGCAGGGGCGAATCAGCTGCTGCCACAGGAGAGGGGGGCCTTGAGAAAACTAAAGCTATGGAAACTGTGGAGAGCTGTGGATGAAGAGCCTCAGCGATGCCAGTAAAAAACATCCAGCATCAGCCACGCTGGGGCTGGACGCAGAAAGGTTGTCGGAAGTATTCAAGCCAGGCGTGACAGCCGGTACGCAGCCAGCTCTGGAGGAGAGGGGGCTGAAGGAAAATACATCTGTGGAGGAGGGTCGCTAGCCTAATATCGGAGGCAAACCCTCCATCGATAGCTGCTCTTTGCCCTGTCTGGGATCAGCGCTCTGCGTTGCGGCACGCTGTCAGATCAACCTGTAACTTCTGCTTAGTGGTAGCAGACCAACAGCCTGCAGGTATTTTGTTGAGTAACTGTCTAGACTAGAGTGCTGCTGTATAAAAAGGATTATTGACGTAAAAGCCATACGAACCAGTTTCAAAGATGCAAGATGCAGTTTGAAATGGGCATCTTCAGAGGCAGGCCCAGGCAGTGCTACAGCCTCAGAGAGTAGCCTGAAGGATGCATTGCTTAAATTATGATTCAGAAATACCACTGAAGCAACTAGCGGGAGGATCAGACGGGTAGTCGTTGTCTTCTGTTGCCTGTTCATGCAGAGACCAAGGCTTTACGTAGTCGCTCTGCCTTTATCCCCTCTGCCATTTGAACGCTGTGGTCGCTCGCAATGAAATCCAGCAGAAAGGCAGGATTCTTGAAGCCGGGGAGTTACAACTTCTATAACGTTGGGTGACCAGGTAGAGGATCAGCAGGATCACATCTTGCTGCAAGGAAAGCTATGGACACCGTTAGGGAATCCACACAGGAGAGAGGCATCGCCAGTACTCCAGGTATTTGTGTGGCTAACTGGCCACGTGTCCCGCAGATGCTGCCGGACCAGAGCCGTGAACTGGGGTGTGAGCAGCCCAGCGTTCTTCTGTTGGATTCCTTTTTTGTTTTCCTTTGGCCCTGTGGATCTTTCCAGTCATTGCAAATTGCCATGTTTCAGCAGCAGAGCCCCAAACCTGTTGTCTGCCTCATGTACTGTGCAGACTTTAAATTGCAAATAAGCTCAGTAATACAAGAGAGGAACTGAGGAAGACTGAATAATAAGACAAGATCAAGACTTGGATACTGAGCAGCCTCACAGCACCGATAACAGATAAAATCAAATTACCTGAATCTGGGTGCATTTCACAATTAAAAATAATAATGTTTTTAATTAAAATAATTCCAGTGGAGAAGGAAGTAAAAGATACAAAACATTAGCCAAGTTTTATGCTCTTCCCATAACTTCATGTGCATCTGGTAAAACACGCTATAAATCTGAAAGCTGCTATTAAGAGCCCGCTGTCAGGTTTCTATGAAGTGCACTATATAATACCCATTTTGTTGCATTTCTCTCGATAATAACATGGTCCTGTCGCTCCCAGGATAGACATACTGTGCTGCGCCCATATATGAATCATCAGGATGAGGTATGAAACATCAGGCTCTAGATTTTAAAGAATGCTCTTTAATTTGCTCTGGTTCTGATCTATTTGAGGGTGTATTTATGATGGTGGAGAATCGCCCTCTCCGCCTCCTTACAGCTCGGGATATAGCAGACCTGAAGGTGAAAGACTGATGACTGCAAGATTAAACCTGAGCTCGAACACCGAAGGCAGCGTGTGAGACAAACTCTCCTTCTTCCAAACCTGAATTTCAGTGTAGGGCATGGTGGGGTTAATAGCAGAGCAGGTTACACCGGAGTTGTTTGGAGAGGGAGGAGATGGGAACAGATTGCCAAGGCACAATTACACTAAATGAAGGAAGCACAGGCCACACCTGTGCCTGGGACCCAGCACTCACAATCCAGCCCTGATTGGATCTCCAGAGACTTCCCGGAGGTAAAGTGTCAATTAGTGTAATGACCCTGGACTTTGTCCACTCCGTTCCCTCATTCTGAGCATGGAATAATTTCATGTACGCTGGGGGATCTCTTTTAGCAAACTCCTCACAACACCACCTGCTCACCCTCTCATTCTTCTAGTGCTATTCCCAGCTCTCCTTCTGCAGGATTGTTGAACTAGAATACAAAATGCAGCATGCCCCGGAGGCAGCGAGGTCTGGATCTTTATGCAGACAATAATGCCCAAACACCTGTATAGATAATATCAATTTTTTTTGGAACAGAGAATGTAGCAAACCCTGCCCTCGCAGCCCGGTCCTGCATGCTCTTTCAGGGAAATGATGGGACTCCACATAAAGTAAGAGAGGTTCCCAGCTCCATTAACGGCTCAGACTGATTACCATGAAGTAATTATCCCCATCTTACATACAGATTAAAGGCACTCTTCTCTTGTAGATTTTTGTCTCAAAATGCCCTTCTTGTGTAGGGCTGGAGACAGTTTTAACCCCTGTATGCAGTCAGTAAATACTTCACAAATCACTGCATGGACATTGGATCTTGGTGCAATTGTGGAGCGAAACGGGTCTGTCTGAGCAAAACCTGAGCTCAGCAGAGAGAGGAATGGGGATCTCCATGGGGCCGAGATCAGGAAAACCAACCAGCACCACTCTGCTCCAGTTTCACGCAAATACCAGCCCCGGGGCTGGTGCCATCCTGCAGGCATTGCAGTCCCCGCTAAGCACGGACACTTGATACACGTCTGGATGAGGAAGATAGTTCATGTGTTCAACTGAGGCATCTGAAGATGATCTGTGATGATCTGCCAGTATTGAATGACACCTTACAGCACTCCGGTTCATCACTGTTGTGTACTTTAACACGAGGAAGACGACTGCAATCGGATATGTTTTAAACTAGTGTCAACAGGTTTAGCCAGCTTAAGAGCTTGTTAAGCCTTACTGAGACAAGGTTTACAGGTTAGCAGTACGACTTGGAGCATGATCTATACATGTTCTTTAGCTTTAGCCAGCTTTGTACTTAGGTGAGAAGTGCGAGCCTTTCATATGTGCCAAGGCGTTTCTCTCATGCTTTGGGGAAGCCATTCAGCCTGTGCTAAATGCTGAAATAATCTAAAAGCGTAGAAGCTGCAGAGGAGAGCACTTCAAAAGCACCAGGAGCTGAGGTTAGGCCAAGATTTCCTGTCACTGCTGAGCTAGCTGAAAAAGCCAGGAGCATCCTGAACATGGGAATTAAAGCAAGAAGATGATTTAAATGACTTGAGCCTACTTTGTTATACTGTGGCATTCACGTGTCTTAGGTTGCTAATGAGCAACGATGCCGCGGATAAATGCAGTAGTTAAGATTATAGCAAAAAGATTTTTTTTTCATTGCAACAGGACTGGCATATTTGGAGCAAAAAGCAGCAGTCATGACAACATATTGTTTATCTTTCATCCAGACCACAGCTGTGTTTTCCACTGGTCTGTCCAGATTATAGCTAATTGGGAATCCTATGTATAAAAGCCATTTCGATGGACAAAATTGGGCAATCTCTTTAGCACTTAAATATTTGCAAAGATGCTGTGGAGCTTAATTAGTTAGCAGCAACATTTATCTTACGGGTCCACTTCCAAAAGAAGATCTTAAATGCTGGAGAGATGACACAAGTATGCGACAGAAATAAACACATCAGATAAATAGTTACAAGAGCAGCAGGAGGAGTCATTAAATGATTTGATGTCTAGAGTATCTGCTAGACTCTAACAATTGATTAAAATATGTATTAATTCATATTAATCCTTCATACGAGGATCTTAATGAAGTGTGATTAGCTCAGCTTCGGAAGAGCTTTCAAATCCTGGCACAATAGGTGCATTAGAAACGAAACCACTGAAATGCACGTGTCTCCCTAAACTGTGTTTCACCTCCGTTTCCATCACTAGAGTATGTAGGCTTTAAAACGCTTCTGGCTCCCCCATTTCATCCGGACTCCAGCTCAAATGTCCAATATGCTACGTGCATCCCTGGTACTCGCCTGCGGTTTTAGGCAGGCTCCCTCAGCGTGTTTGTCGTTTGTCTCTGCAGCATTTTCTCTCTGTGTGCAGGCTCTCCCGCGTTCGCTGTCCTCCGCGTGTCAACACCGGTTAGCTTTAAACCCTCTCTGCCTCTTTTAAAAATCTGTTTTGATTTCTTTCAAGCATGCTGCTGGGCTGGCAATCCTGTGCACTTGAAATGTGACCAGAAGGCTTCCTGATAAAAATCTCGCCAAACTGAAAGGCCATTGTGCCACCCGGATGCAACACTCGGAGCCAAGTGATTGCTGCCTTGAGTGTCTTCATCTGGGTGTGAGTCAGAGATGGTCTTTGGCAGCTCCAGAGCTTCTGCCTGTCCCGCTGTTCTCAGCAGAGTCTCTGGAGCAGCGCAGGAGTAAGCAGCTGTCCCCTGTGAGAGCTAAGGTGGGATGTGTGGGGAGAGGAGCAAGCAAATTCAGGAGCTTTGCAAGAATAGTGAATTTCAGGGTGGTCCATACAGATCACACAGCCGGTCCCGGTGATAGCGTCTCCACCAGGATACAGCCAGCTGGGTGTGAGAGCAACAGATTAGTTTGCTCGAGCTTGTCATTTCATATTCCCTTCCGGTTCTCTATCAGCAAAGCTCAGGCCCATCCCCACAATCAGCTTCTCTCTGGATGGTTGCCGAGATGTGATATTTATAGGGTTTACTGGAAACTGTTGGCACGTTACTGGGCTTCGAAATGTGATTGTTTTTCAAAGAAGGAAATTAGCTGGAGTGTGGGGCTGGTGGCCAGCTTGGACTGTAAGCAAAGGGAGCCTGAGGTCAGGACCAAGCTGCATTGTTTCTTTTATCTTCAGAAGCAATTTGCCGCTCTCTGTTTTTTTAAGTGACTCTTAACGTGGTGGACAAAATGAGATCATTGGGTAGTAATCCTCCATTTTAGAAATACTTGAAGCGTTAGTGAAGTACACCCTGAACCACTTAAACAAGTACCTACTGGAGTAATCGGGTGGATAAAAATCTGGTAATTTATAACCCTGTATGAGGGCTTGGAGCATGACAGATGGGTCCCAGCTTGGAATAATAAAGCTGTAACGAAAGAATGTAGATGGGGCAGAACCCCAGGGTGGATGTTGCGAAATGGAGGAGGTATTCTTGTCTTGGACAAGTCACTTCTATTCTTCTTCTCCATCTTCCTGTTTGCATAATATTAGTTCATCTTACTTGGTGATTGTGAAGTTTTACTAGCCAACGTTTGTATTTGAAACCCTTAGCTTGAGAACACTCTTGAAAAATTAAGTATTGACATTACCTTCGTTTCCCTACAATAAATGCCTCCGCGTGATGCACGTGGTCAGAAAAGCATTTGGAAGAGTGCAGGACGAACGTGCAGAGAGCTGGGTGACCTCTTGGGTGACACGCTGGAAGGATCGCCTCGGCAAACTTGTTTATGTACTGATGTGTCTGGCAAGGTGTTTGTCCTGTGTCTAGGAAGTTTCCCTCGATAATCATTTAAGGCACAGCTCGAGGACGACCCCAGAAGCGCCCTTCTTTGTACATGCCACCCTTGCCAACAAGATCCCCCTCAGGAATCAACATGAGCTTGCAGCGTATCTGCCCGATTACGAAGCGACATATTTGGGGCCACTGGGACTAGCGGTTTTGAAAGCTGAAGCCCCATGCTGACATGATCTGCCAGGAGCCATGTGCTTCTTTGCTGGGGAGGGCAAGCCATCTGCCATCCTCGCTGCCCGAAGTGGAGCATCTCAGACCTGCAGCCTCCAGGCCTAGCCAGGCTGGACTCTGTCAGCCCAGATGTTTCATTCCCCTACGGACCTGAGGGCGATTAGTGTCAACTGCATGTTTATGTACTCTTCTCCTCTGCTGTGGCCCAGGCAAAGTCTTTTGACCTAGCTTAGTGATGAGGACACTGTAATGAAGCCATGTACGAAGCCCCACTAACAACGTCTGTATTTTTTTTCACGTTCTAGTTTTGCCAGCGATGAATACCAAAGGGCTATGGAGCGAATATCTGTCGTCGTCCAGCAGCACAAAGCGACCATGGTGCCAGGGGAGCCACAGCTTAACGTCTGCGACAAGGCCGTCATGGTGAGTGGTTAAAGCATAAATACACTTGAGAATCCTTAGCTTCAAATATATTTTGTAAAGGCTTTAAAATGTCACCTAATGCGGGGAAGGGACAGAGAAGAGAGGCACGCTCGGTGGTTTGAAGGGTTGTCTGGCTGTTCCACAGAGGAGAGGGCTGTTTGTTACCCGTGGAATGCAGCAGTGTAGGATGGCTCATACAAAGTGAGTGGGGTTAACATGCTGTGATAAACTCTGTGGCTTCCTTCCTTCGAGATAGGGCAGTATCTACAGCTGGAGTTCCTCCTTCTCCTTTCTAATCCCCTTGTGCAAATCTCAAAAGTCCTCTGTGTTTTGAGTGGTGGGACTGGGATGGTGGATCTTTTTCAGTGATGTGTGAGAGTATCTTTGGTCTTGCTCGGTCTCCTCCGATTCCACTCATGCCTGACCTTTCCAAAGTCTTTATGGCTTGAAACATGGCAAACACTTTCAATTCTGTGTTCTGTTTCAAATTGCATGTTGGAAAGTTACAGTTTGGCTTTCCTGTCAAATGCTGCTTGGTTTGTTGTGAACCTGGGAAAGAAACTGCGTGGTTTGTAGGAGGTAAAGTTGCCAGATGACAAGAGTGTGTGTAGTCTAAGGGGATGTGCCTGTAGGCTGACACAAAATAGTAACAGGCAAAATCTTTCTGACACTGAAATAGTCTTCTGAAACAAACAGTCAGTGCCTGCTGCTTAGGGTCTATCTCCAGCCACACAGAAGAGTACAAAACATGGAGCTGCATCTCCTTAGTAAGAAGGCAAAGATCTTTTTTAGCTTTGTCACATCTTTTTATTTTTGGATGTTAAGTAGGAAAAAGATTTGAAGGACCATTGTTTCTGTGTTGTTTTCGTTCATTATTCAACTTTTCCCTTAATAAACACTGTTCCGTGCTCCTCTGGGACCCTTTGGGTTCAGGCACTCTCCCCAGTGCCTGGCTGCTGCCAGAGACCTTCACTGGAAAGGCATTTCTTCTGTGCTAATTCCAACTCCAAAACTGGTTCATAGATTGTAGGCATACTCCGCTGTTCTGCAGCCACCCTGGTGCAGTGTGTTTAGATGCTGCGAAAACCTCTGGGAGCCCTGTTTGTCGATACCCAGTGTCTTCGGGTTGCATAATGGCAGAAGTGCTGGACTGGAGGTCCCATACTTGGTCCCGTACTCCAGCCCTCTCCTTGGGGCTACTGAGAGTCAGTCTTCTCCCTGAGAATGCCTTGTTCTATCTTAGTTGGGTAGAAGCTTTGCCGGCCACGGGCTGCCACGTCTGCTTTGGCTACGGCAATGTCTGGGGCTTGGCCAAGTCCAGTTATGCCTGCCTAGTCCATACGCAGAGACAGCTAATGACTGCTTCAGTGCTTGGCCAAGCTCAGACCAGATCATTCAGGCTGTGTGAGGCAGAAAGCCCTCCCCGGCGGGCTGGGGGGTATTCTAATCCCAGGAGAAATGTTCAAATCCCAGCAGGAAACATGAGTTTTCTATTCCATGTAAACTCCTAATGGGCTAATTACATGGTCACAAAACTAAAATAAACAGGCACCAAATTATTGCCTTTTGAGACCAGAAATGAAGATAACAAAGTCTTTTTGGAGTGATAGTATTGCTGGGGTTGACTGGGCCCTAAATCTGCCTTTGGAGAATGCTGGGAGATAAATATCACCTGCTAATACTATGTCAAACACTATCTTCTAGATTCTGTCACCTATTTATTTGATATGGGTATTTAACATCCTTTCTGGGACAGAGGAGAAGAATTGTCTTTACTCATCCATGAGCAAAGCAGATGGATGGGTTTGTAGCTACTGCGGTATTGGGATTGATGTAAGCGCAGCAGCATCAGCCCTCCTGAGCAGGGGAAGTGTTTGCTGGCCCATCTGTGGTGTATCCCACCAGCAGCGTAGACGAAGCTCCCGCGGAGCCAGTTTGCTATGTTTTCCTCATGTGGAAGGGTAGGAGAAATCGCTCCATGCGGTGGAGCCATGCTGGCTTGACTGCGTGTTTGACTTGCAGAACACATGGTGTCCTCGGGGCTCTCAGCACTTACAGATCCAGGAAAGCCAACTTGGACTGCGAGACTGAAGCAGATATGATTTGGTTTCTTTGCAAAAGAACAAATATTTCATTTGTTTCTTTGGATCTCTGTTGCTTCTACAGAGTTGTCAGGCATCTGAAATTTGTAGTGGTGGTTGCACATTTTAAGATTGAGAAACGGATTTAGAAAACAGCGTTAATTGTTCTTAAACTGTCTGGAGCCTTTCGTGCAGCGGAGGTGCCTTCCGCCAAAGCTCCCCTTCGTGGTCTGCTCCTTCTGCAGACATAGCTGGTGTCTCACTGCCATCTGTTGTCAGCTGTTAGGAATAGAAACCTGCTCCAGCATTTTTTCTGGGGTTAAGCTTTTCTTTTACTCTACAGGAATTTAATTCCAAGAAAACATAATTGACTTGAAGGATAAAAATAAATAAAATGAAAGGCAATAGGTCGGAGCTGAACTGACCTTTAATAGGCGACAGCAGGAGTCTTCCACGGATGGACAGACCTTGAGAGAGGGAGGGACAGGAACGAATGCAAAAGATTTCTGGAGGCAGAATGGGGGTTGTAACCTGCCACTCACATTACCGCAGTCCCAAATTTTGAATGACAAAACCCCAATGAAATTGAAAAAGTTCTATCCAAATTTCTTCTGTCAGTAATCCCTTTGGAAACTGAGGTTTGCAGTGGGTTTCCGTGCTGATGTCGTTTCTCTGTTGTACGCATACTGGAGAAACGTAGTTCGAGGAACATGGAAACAAGGCAGGCAAATAGTTTTGGTCTGCAGGCACTGGAGTAGTTGTCTTAAAAATGCCTCCTACCCCATCTGTTCATGAATTCATCCATCAAAACGCTCATTAAAATACAGGCATTCTTATCTCTCTCACACCCTTGGCCTTCTGTTGCTTTTTGCTTGTTTCCTCAAGAAAGGGCGTGGATGTGTTTGTGCTAAGAATGTTAACTCTCTTCTGGATCCCAGGAAAATAGGGGATTTCACCAAAACCTCATGGTCTGGTTGCTCCATGCTACTACAGGAAAGAGAAGAGGGTCCCCAGAATTCTAGCAGACTGCATTTGTACAGGAGAGACCACTGGATCCCAGAAGGGGGAATCATCCGCTGCAGAAGGATTTGTAGTCTTCCTAAAGCTTTTTTTGAATAGCGGTTGGAGTTGGCAAGTCGATGAGCCCAGGAGCACTAGCTACAAGAGGAGTTTAGTTTCTCAAGCAGGACAAAAGAGCATTTTTGCGAGACTCAAAAGGGTTGGTTAGGATTTGGGCTTAGCAGATACTTGGTATGAATCATCTTTCTGTATATTTTTTGTTTGTTTTTAACAGAACTGGTCTCCTCCAGGCTGTGAGAAGCTAGGGAAGTGCCTGAAACCACCCAAGTCTGATCCCAAGAAGTGCTTTTGGCCTCACTGATCTTCTCTGCAGCCCTCAAGAGCTACACAGAAAAGCTATAACCAACCAGACACACCGTTTACAAAGTGTGTCTTCTCATGTTGGCATTGCTGTTTATACAGGAAGGGTGTGATGTATGTATGATATCATCATGTGCTCTTCCAAAGGGCCAGTGTTTATATTGCTAGTGCTCAGGGTTTAGCTTGTACTCTTCTGTTGGTTTAGTTATTTCCGTAAATGGTAACTTTTCAGTGAAGACTGTGTTCAGTGAAGACTGTAAAAGCTCTCTGGACAACTACAACTCTGCCACCACGTCAGAAATGCCATGGATGCACCTTTCCTCTTGCTCCTTCCACCCAACCTGCTCTCTCAAATCATTGCTTATTCAGATGCCCCAAGAGCAGCCATGGGGCCTGTTCAGGAAACTTAAAGCCGCCAGAAAACCCTGCCCAACCTGCCCTTGTTTTGTTTGCCCGTAACTTGTTGTTTTAACGTTTGATTTCCATTGTGAACTCTGGACTCCAACTTGTTTTTCCTTTCTTACTAAACTTACGAGTACTGGGTGCAGCTGCACAGCCCAGGCTGCTCCGTGCATCGCTGGGTGCAAACAAGTGCTCCCTCCTGTTCCCGGCTAAGGGGTTGGCTCCAGGGAGAACGCCCTGCCTTCCTTCCATGGGTAGCTGCAAACATTCCCTAGGTAACGGTATAAAGAAATTTGAAGATAGCGTTCATGTAAGTATTGCCGTCTTGATGGTGTGCAGGATGTTCTTGGGGAGCTGGGGGTCAGTTGTTCATTTCGGGAGTTTTCTTAAATTCCAGAAATCTGGGTCCAAGCATGGTTTAAGTCACGCTTCTAGTCTCATGATCTGGGCCCAGCCAACTGCAGGCTCAGAAATGCCCGTTTACATCAGATGTTAACTCTTGACCCTGTTTCCAGTCTACGTTCTCTGAGGAATTCTCCTTGTGCAAACTTTCCACAGCCTGGGTGTAGCACTTCTTTAAACAGAGTTCATGGTAAATGCCGATCCTTCGCACAATTTCACATTGCACATTTCTCATCGGCTTTTGAGCCTGTTTCACGCCCTTCGCTAGTGCTAATAAACATGTCTCAAACAAAACCGAGCAAGGTTTCTCTGGGGCTTCAGAGGAATAGCGAGAAGCAACCCTGAACACGCTGTTTGCACCGCCCGCAGCTCCACTTCCACCACGCCGGTGTTTTATACAGTACACATGCCTTCTCCGCATGGCGTTGTGCTGCCTTGGGAAAAAATGAGGTGCTCTGTGTCTATAAACAGCTCTACTTCCTTCCCAGGCAAAGCTTGGGCCTGGCTTGAGATGAGTTGAGAGCTCTGCTTCTCCGGTAACTGCTGTGCTACTGCCTGCAACGGGCTTCTCAGCTGCTTGTTCTTACCCTCCCTGTAACCCCAAATGCTCTCATTCTCTCTGTTCCCATGATTTATGCTACCTGTAATCCCCTCCACAGTAATTCCTAGTGTATATCTCATGAAGCTGGATAATCCTATAAGATTATAATAAGAACAGCGCTTGAGTCGGCTCTTACTGTTCCACCTATCAGAAATCACAGCCAACACTTCATCGCCTGGCAGAGCCTCTGAATCTCTGTGCATCTGCAAATGGCATTTGTTTATAATCCAGATTTCTTAGCTGCCTTTTGATGTTCCTAGTTGTCCTTCAAGTATATCGGGGCATTTCCAGTTCATCCATAACATTTCTCCTTGTTCTGACATAGTGTGAATAGCTCAAGTCTTGAGAGATTCTGATCAGCCCGTTCTTCGGTGGTGCTAGGCGAGAAGGACTGGTAGGAGGACTTGCAGCAGTCGTGTGTGTCTGTCGGCGCAGGAGACCAGACAAAACCAATAACCTCCCGTTTTCTGGGCGCCGTCCACCTCTGCTTTAGGGCTTCTGTCACCCAGAAGCATTCAGAGCCCTGTAGTTCACTGTTATCAGCAGATAAAGATACCACCGGAGGAGGGAGTCTGTCACTGCAGCTCCTTGAAAATTGCTGTCAGCCCTCAAATAGTTATGAACATGTCTGCTGCGAATTGTAACAGCGGTTTGTCTTTCTACGTGCTGCTTATTACAAGGTCGCATCGCAGGATTGCAGCTCATCCTCTGAGCACCAGCCCAGACACGCTTCTCAGTTCTTAGCATTTGCAGTACGCACGTTGTAAGGTACGATGCCCGCTACCCCGCGTCTCCTGGCTGCCGCTTCGCTCTTTACTCTTTCCCACCTTGCAGTTTTGAAGATAATGCTTTTCCCCCGTCCGCGCAACTTGCTTGGGCAAGCCACCCTGTTCTCAGCACACGCGGCGTCTGTCTGGTTACCCAGCACACAAAGTCCTCGTTCCTCATTGAAATAACCTCTCAGGACATAGATAAACTGCTTGTAAACTTTGCACTGGAAAGCTGGCTGCTCTAAGTGAATTGATGTCTATTATCGGCTTCGTGCCCATTATTATAAAAGATCAAAGCTTAATGTGAAGAAGCTACTGCTTTAAATTTAAACAAGAACAGTAGTTTTACAGCTGGATAGCTGGGAGGAATTTTAAATCCATGCCTTTCCCAAAGATGTACAGATTTTAAAGTTGTGAGATGAACAACTAATGAAGAAAAATAAACTAATTTATCAGAAATGCGTTACACGATGTGTCTGTGCGCACCTGCAAAACAACTGAATAACACCTTGCTTTGGGACAGTCTCACAGATCCGCCTTCCAGATCACGGGACTGACTTGGGGTTAAAAATAGCTTGGTTTGTTTGCCCTGGCTTATTTTTAACGTGGATCAATTTCCCAGCCCACGCAGCTGCCCAAGTACCGTTCGGAGGCTGGCGTGGGGACCAGGGGCTTACGTGGCCTGAGGCTGCGTCCCCCGCTGCCAGCCCGCGGGGGCAGCTCAAAAACACCTGTACACCCCTCGCATCCCAAAGCCGCCGGCGTGTATGACCACATCTGCCCTTAATAATTACCCTGAGCCTCCAATCTGAAGTCGGTCCATGTGATAGGCGCCCAGTTTTGTGAACTGGCCGTACTGGGGTGGGTGTTGGCGTTGCAGGGGCTGCCTGTGGAACCTGCCTGGGGCTGTGTGCGTGCTAGCGGTCGACAGAGGAGTGGGTCCGGTGGGGTTTACTGGCCGGTCGGGGACCTGCAGCAGCGAAGCTGGTTTGTTGGTGGCTTCCCTTCTCAAGCTGCAAGACGTAAGAGCTAAAGGAAGATGTCTGAGACCGCTTCTATGTGATGTTCCTTTCTTTATATTTAAATACATCCGCTAAACACTAAAAGCTTAATATCTACTTGGGCTAAGAGTCCGAGGAATTTCTTTCTTGCCTTTAATTTCCAATTAGCTGAGCCTCTCGAGCCTCCCTGCTCTGCCCCTGAGGCTGTGTTATCATCCGACCCTCCATGCAGAGAAGCTTCTGAAATTGATGTAACTAATAATCGTGGAAAAAGTCCTCCTGCATTTACAGTCTATGGCTGCAAAAATGGAGCCTTGATTTAAAATCCTACAGCGACAAATGGATTATTTCGGTGGCAAATTAGTCTCTGTGGACCAACAATTTGGGGATCCGAACACTGGAATTGGAAACCAGAAGATCAATTCCGAACACTTAAGAGCCGAAGTTAATGCCCTGCAAACTGTATTGAGTGCAGCGATGAAAGATAACATGCCCCTGCATTTTAAATGGAAAGCCGAGGGACTTTATTAAAAGTGAAAATGGGCAAGTTCGGAACGAGAGCAAGCGATACCCTCATGTTGGCTAATGAAGCATTACGCTGTGTCTGGGAGTGGGTTTTCAGGAAGACAGTGGGCTTTTACTAAAGAAACTGGAACTATTATTGCCGAGAAGGAAGCTGTTGAACTTGGGACGCTCGCTGCCGCGTGGAAGCTGGCAGCTGTCGGTACCTGCCGAGCCGAGCCCTTCCCCAACGTGGTGGACAGCTTCCAAAAGCCTCCTGCTTTCGCACGAAGCAAAGCGGACGAGATGAGGATCTCCCGAAGGTTGGAGGACGCTCTTCTTTTCCAGTGAGGACATCTTTGCAGTTGCCGTGCGAAATAATTTCAGCAGCTGAAGAAAGACCTTTTGAAGGTGAGAACGGCTTGAATCGGGGCTTTTTGGGGAAGGCCGTGCCGGGAGGCAGTTTATTGTCTGCAGAGTTGCCAGCAGCCTCTTCAGCACAGCTAGATGAGAAATCGCTCCCCAGAGATCCTGCTGTTGTCCTCAGCACTGGGAAACAACAAACTACATGTACTTTTACTCCCCAAGAGTAACTCTTGAGTGCATGTTCAGTATCCAAATAACTGTTTTGCAGTTAAAATGGCTTGTTTTTCATTTCTCGTAACCGTTATAATATTTAGAAGTAGACTTTTGCTTTTGTTTCTGATTGCATTTGATGTGAGCTTTTCGTGTTATCAGAAGGCAACACAGCGGTGCCTCTTCCATTAAACTGTTAGTTTTTAAGAACAGTCGTAAGGGAAGAACTGAAATCTCATTTTAGGGTTGTGTTTTTTTTTTTTCCTTTGGAAACTGGCTATTTTAAACACTGAGAAAAGACTCCATTTGCCTGTTTTCTTTATATCCCCTTCCACCGTTTATAGTTTTGTTGTTGCTCAAAGTCTAGTTCGGATTATATAAATCCTAAATAAAGGTGGATCCCTAGCCAAAAGCCTGTGGTCTCTTAGGAGTGTAAAAAAACCCCTGCCATCCAACTTCTCAGGAGAGCCAATCTGGCAGCTCTCTATGCCTTTGTCCCTCCTGGGGTCACTTAATACCCTTCTGGGCGATATGTATGTTGGTAGCACGATTCCCATCTGAAAGGGATAGGGGCTGAAAAGCCCGTCGGCCCGTTCGCCAGCAGCCAGGAATGCGTGCCAAATCCATTAGTTCTGAATCGGATTCAAAATCCCCTCCCGGCTCGCCAGGCTGGCCAGAGGAGAAGAGGGGTTTTGTGTCTTCTCCAAGGGCCTGATCCGTCCTGCGGCAGCGGGCCGGAGGTGCTGGGTTCGGCTCTGTGCAAACAAGGATGCTGTGGAAGGGCAGAGCCAGTTCGTGGTGCCTTCGCCTCTTTTAGGGGGGACAAGGCTAGCTTGTGATTCAGTACGGACGCTTCGGTCCCAAGCCCAGGGAGCTGGCCGGGGAACCACATTCTTCTGCTGTTGAAATAAGATATTTCAAAATTATTGTGTTTTTTTTTTAAATGGGTTTAAAGTGCATGCGTTTCTAAAGCTAAAATTGAAATGAAACGTTCCAGTGGATTTGAAAGGAAATTTTAGTTCTCATTTCCCCTTGTGGGGTATGTTGAAATTTTGGGCATTTTTTTCCACTTCACACTGAAGTTTTAAAATCCTTAGCGGAACAGAAACTTCCATACTCAGCACAGCTCTTCTAATTGCCTGTTAAGCTGATCAGAGCTAGCTCTCAAGCTTTTATACCCCCAGTTTCTATGTTCACCAGCTCATAACGTCTCTTACATCAGGCTCTCAAAGTACTTTTAAATCACTGATTACTTCTGTGTCCAAATGAGAGGCAAAGCCAGCTACAGTCCCCTCTGTGGGGTCCGGGTCCGAGGCGGTGGTTCCTCCGCCAGGCACAGAACAGCCTAAACCTCTCCGGCCGCAAGCGGATGTCGAGGCACCTCCCCGGTGATATTCCAGAGCCGAAGTCCTTTGACATCACATTTGGAAATTGATCCTAGGAAAGTTCTTTTCAGATGGAAATTGCAGTAGGAGTCAGCACTGTTGTTTGAAAGGTTGAACAGTTACAGGGAAAACTAATTTACTTTGGATGTTAAAAACCAGTCTGTACTGGTAGGTGCAATTAATATCCTTTGAAATGGAGGATTAATGAGGTGGAGTTCTGACAGAGATCTGAGAAATGCTTTTTTAAACCTGAGCTGGCACGTGGCATAATTTCTGGCAGCTGAATCGTTGGAAGTCCAATTTGGTGTAACCTTTATGCTCTTCCTGGCAGAACTGTTGGTGTCTGAGAGGTCTGATCCCTCATCAGAGGAGGAGAGGTCCCCCGGCTGCTTCTTCACCCGGCTGCTGGATGCGAAGGGACCGGTGGGAGCCCTCGGCAACTTGTCCTGGTGAGAGCCGCTGGTTTGCCTGGCCTCGGTTGGCACGAGGGGCCTGGGAACCTCACTTAGCCTCAGGAAAAATGCGGTGGTATCTCCTGCTGGTAAGGGTGCTGATTGTGTAGGAGGCTCGCAAACAAGAAAAGTGTGATGAAGGCCCCAGCTTGCGGCTCCTCCGTTAGTGGGGGGCAGAAGGCAGGGGTGCCTGGCGTGTGCACTGCAGGCAGGCTGCAAAAGAGCCCTTTCCCAGCCCCTGCTTATTTCCATGGGTAGGCAGATAAATTCCGTCACTTCCATTTGCCAGGAAGAAGAGGAGCTGCTGGAACAGCTCATCGCCTGGTGTCGCGGTTGGTAAGGTTACAAGAGAAACCCTTCCAGCTCACCCGAGGGAGCGAGGCCGTTGCGAAGCCCCTGTTCCAGTGGAAGGCTATGTGCTTCATCCGTGCTTGCTTCACTGGAACAGCTGCTAGAGAGGATTTTTCTGGTGCCAAAGAGATAATCTGACTTGAGGGAAAATCTTTGTAAGGGGACGGTTGTGAAAGGAGGCACGCTGACCTCCTTCCTGCGCGGGCTGTCTCTGGCAGTAGAGAGCTTAACAAGAAAGGGAGCAACCTTTGCACTGGCCTTCAGCTCGTCTCATTTGCACCTCAGGCAGGCATCCATTAAACAGGTGCCTTTTGGTGTCTGCAGATGAATTAGGGAGAAAATAGAGCAGTGGAAGATTCAGTGTGCGGCGGCAAATGATTCCTGAGGGTTTGCACCAAGCACTGGGAACTATGCAAGGACACGAGACATGTCGGGTGCTGGGGTGCGGGCAGAATCGGGTGTCTCGCGAGCCGTGCTGTGCATACGAGCCCGTCACGGCTGAGTTGGAGAGGAGACCAGCTTCCCCTCCTGTCAGCTGCTCCTCCTGTGCGAGAGCCACTTCTCGTAGCTGGAAGGACCCACGGGGCTGTTGGGAGCAACTGGTCCAGCAAGAGTAGAAGAAAGCAGCTCCTGCGTTCATTACCAGGCTGCTGCAGCCCTGAGCACCCAGCCCACGGGATCTGCACCCAATTACTGCAAAATACCCGGATAGCTGCTGGCACGCTGTCGCACACCTCAAAGACGAGCCCTGACGGCTCTCTGGAGGGTGGGGAGCTGAGGTGTCCCCATCGCAGCTATCAGCAGCGAGCCCTGAGCTCGGCCAGGGGTGTTGCGTGCTAAATCTGCCTTTTGCTTTCTGCAGCGGGTTGTACCCAGATGCGTTTGGACGGGACCCAAGTCGTATTTGCTAATGTAAGAGGAGATTTATACTCATTCAGCGGTTCATCTCCTGCCCACAATGGATTTTGCATGGACAAATGGTTATTCATCCATCAGGCGATGGGAGATGGGAGCTGTGTGAGAGTGCCCTGACCTGCCGTACGAATGGGTGACACCAAGAGCTGCTGAGCTGTTAGTCCAGGACCCAGGGCACTCGGGCCGGCTGTGTTATCATCCCCCATGAGTGTAATCCAAACCAACAGTTTTAACAAGCACAAAACGCAATTCCAGGAGTTCACAAGAGGTGACAAGGGACAGAAAAGCAGGAAATAGTTTAGTCCTAACAAGCTTGCTGTCTATGCAAGGTGCTGGGCAGGGGTGAATCACAGAATCACAGAGGGGTTTGGGTTGGAAGGGACCTTTAGAGGCCATCCAGCCCAACCCCCTGCAGTGAGCAGGGACATCCCCAACCAGAGCAGGCTGCTCAGAGCCCCGTCCAACCTGACCTTGGGTGTCTCTAGGGATGGGGCATCGACCACCTCTCTGGGCAACCTGGGCCAGGGTCTCACCACCCTCAGTGTAAAAAATTTCTTTCTTATATCCAGCCTAAACCTGCCCTCCTTTAGTTTAAACCCATTACCCCTTGTCCTGTCACAACAGGCCTTGCTAAAGAGATCGTCCCCATCTCTCCTACAGCCCCCCTTTAAGCACTGGAAGGCCGCAATAAGGTCTCCCCGCAGCCTTCTCCTCTCCAGGCTGAACAACCCCAACTCTCTCAGCCTGTCTCCATAGCAGAGGTG
>VZTV01033365.1:0-10148 GCA_013400875.1 Anhinga rufa | reverse complement strand
ATATGGATCCAGTGCTACGGAAGTCTGACTATACCATGGGATTCTGTGTTCAGCATGTAATTTTGGTCTTGAAAAGTAGTAGCTGAAAACTTGTAGCCTTTGATGTAACTGAAAAATGGGGAAAATTCTGTGAGTGAGTAGTGAATTCACGTCTGCCTACCCATTGCATCCAAATGTACTTCCTAGAAGCTGCTAGAATCAAGGTGGGGCAGGAGACTGGGTCAAACATCAAAAGTGATGGGTGGAAGGTGTGCATTCATAAAAGGTGGTCTCAGCACAATGGGTCAGAGTTATGCCCACTCAGAGACAGATATGAGTATCTTCTGAAGGCCTGTAGCAAGGAGATGATACTGCTGCACCTTCACAGGGCACCCATTGTGGGCTGTGTTTGGTTACAGACCTCCAAAGATCTGTAGCCACTGGGTTCTGATGGCAAAAATCCCATGAGTTTCCATCAGAAAAGGCCCCCTCACTTTCAGATCCCAGGGATGTTGATTTCCTCAGAGCTGCAATTGATACTAGCCTTTCTGACTAACATTTTGCTTTTGCCCCATGGTAAAAATTGCTATCAGGTTTTGAAGGTTATGACTTGGTAACTGGAGCCACCAGTTTTTGTAATTGGCTTCAAGTGCAGTAGATAATAGAGATGACTTTTTACTATGTATGTCAGTACTTGTAATTGTGAAGCTTGACAGTTACTGTATTCAAATCGCTATGGCCATGTGCACTTCCATGACAAAGACTAATTGCTGTGATTGCATTTGTAAGACACCTTGTCAGTTAAGCTTCTGTCTCACAGGGATTGCGTGCCTTTGTGACTGTCAGAAATGTGCATCTTTTTGTCTTAAAGAAACTATATCAATTTCTTTTTAGTATACTTATAAGCAACGTTCTGTCTGATAGGTACACACCTATGTAGCTACCATGTAAATGCTATTACATGTTGCTGGGATGTCAACAGTATTAACGAATTAGTGTGTTTCCTGGCACTTAAAAAGAGCATTCTGGATTAATGAAAAAGATGGGCTTTTAGTATGAACTTCTAAAAGAAAGAGTTACATTTTTGCTAGTGCCACATCATTGCCAGAAGATTAGTTTTGATATTAGACTGCTGCAGTTATTGTATTTATTCAGGCTTTATAGACAAATGAGACCTTTTGAATATCAATTAAAAATACAATGGAAAGACACAAAGCTCTCCAAGTGTTGTTTTAACCAGATGAATTCCTTTCCTTCTCAAGAGGCTCTTATAAAGAAAACAAATCACTTTTGTATGGCATTTGGCTCCCATGGTATTGGCTATAGCTGGTGCAGGGATGAACAGCAGGACCCAAGATACAGGATCAGGCATCATGTAACAGGCAGCATTGTCTCATGATAGCACACAGGAAGAAGTGGGGAAAGCACAAATTCTTCTCGTGACACTTGGAGATCCATGTATTGGTGTGGGATCTTTATGCATTTCATATGTTTGTTAGCTCATTTGGAAAGCATTTCCTTGATTCTTGGTAGAGTGATGTGTGAAACCCTAACAAGATACCTCCACAGCAAGCAGGCAGGCTAAGCAGGAGGCTCCAGATTAGGAGAAGTTCCTTGGCTTGTACAAATGGACCTGTAAGTCATTAAAGAACATGCTAAAAGGACTTTTTTCCAGACTTGTCCTTCTTTTCCCTTCCTTGGTATTTGGTCAATCCCTTCCATCTAGGCATAAGATGGCATAAACTTGGATCCTGCAATCAGAGCTTCATTCAAAGCCTTACAGCATTGGCTTTTTGAGAGTTGTTAATGTTACTTTGACACAAACCTACAACTTTTGAACCAATATCGGTGTGTTTATGCATTTTATGGGGTAACTTCTTGTTTTAACTTACATATGCAAGTGTCTGTTTAGGAGTGTACAAAAGAAAACAGCTAAAGCAAATGTGAAGTGACCTTCTTGGTAGGTGTTGTGCATTGCACGGACTGTGCCTCAAGCTCTGTTGGCTTGCACAGCTTGTCACCTGAAGCAGATCTGCCCCCTTGGCCAAATTTTGGTGTTAGAGCTCCAGTCTAGTGAGCTAATTTTTTTCCCATTTTTGCTCACTGGTGGCTATCTTGTGATTTACTGTATGTTCTGGGGGAGATCCTCAGCCCAGATACTCTGCCCCATCTGGGCCAAGGAACTGAGTTTCTCTACTTTCATTGAGTCTCCTCACATTCTGTGGCCTTGCTGAGGGGTTAGGTTAGGCAACAGGAGATTTTAATTGCAGAACTGCATTGTTGGATAACCACTTAAATCATGGATACTGTCTTAATTTAGCCTTATTGGTGATTTTGAAAACTACTTTTGTCCTGGCATTACAAGGTTTTAGGTACATAGTCAAGGTATATCAAGGTATATAGTGTAGGTAAATGCCTGTTAATTTCCATTTGCTGAAGGTTAATAACTTTTTCCCAGTGAAAGAGTCTGCCATGGAAGAATTATGTTACTGTTTTGAAGGAGAAAAAAAACTCTTGCTCCTGCACATACAATCAGATACTTTTGCTGCTCTTCAAAACAACCTTTTTTTGCTTATTATAGGCACTGATGACAAGCCACGGTGGTGACTCAGCTAGCACATCAGTTGAAATACGGCATAGTAATAAGCTAAATAGATTGTCAAACAAAATTATCTCATTTCTGTGACAGGGCAATTAGGTTTTTTTCTTTGTTTGTTTGCTTCTTTGTTTTTGATATCCTAAGTGCCTAAGATACTCAGAAATCCTGTCTTTGCATTATCTTTATCTGCTCTGGGGTTGAAGACAGGTCGTTGGCTAGCCATCTAAATATGATGCTCGGCAATTCCTCAGCAACACCCGCTGCAACAGCTTTTCTTGAAGGTCAGCTTGTTTGTTTGGCCTCTCTGGATGCAAGGCTCTCTGAGGCCCTTGATGGTGTGTCACTTTTTGCAGGAGACCTACAATGCTCTGATGGCTGAAGTTGCGTAGCAGCCAGAGACAACAGAATTTTGACCCAGAATGGTGGTGAGCAAGATGGTAACCATGTACAGTCTGGACCTATATATATCTATTATGGACAGATATGATTAAAGCTGTTTGGTTTTTTGTTACTAAAGAGTACTGAGCCGTGTGGAGAAACCAGTCCTGTTATCCTTTATATCTGTATTTTTATCTGCAGCTGCCTAAGTATGTTGCATCCCAACACAAACTTTAATACTATTCTGGAAGCACAGGGCTGTGCTTGGAAAGATAAGAATATCTCTTACATTTCCCATCCTTGCTTTCTGCACAGCCAGCACCTAAACATAGGTGAAACATATGCCTCCATTACCCCTGTCCTGACACAGCTGGCTGCACCCTGCTGCCCTGAGTTTGGCCATGGTGGTATGTTTTGTTGTCTTGTGTTAGACTGTGGGCCTAGTGCTGAACAAATCCTGGCTGGCTTGAAGTCTGTGTCCATCTTGGGAAGTGCCTGACGTAGCAACGAGATAGCTTTTCAACAGTGAAAGAGGAGGAGGGCGCAGGAAAAGTGCGCATGTCTCATCAGGCAGGAGTATCAGAGGCAGCAGGTAGTAAAGCTGGAACGGTAGTGGCAACTCATGCAGGACATTGTCCCCTGTGGCCAGCACTGGGAGAGGCTGGGTGACATGTTGCACTGCTGAATTCTGTGTAGTGGAACACTTGAGTTGTACCAACTTCTCAGAAATGGCACGCATTTACTGTATGCTTATGGCACGCTCCCTCCCATGTTCTCCTGAGACCTTCCCCATTTCCTGGTATTGGTGGAGACAACTGGCCTCCCTTTTTCCCAGGAGGAGGTAACCTCATGCAGAGGTTCCCTGCTGATGTGGTCATCTCCTGCTCCTGGGTCTTCCTTATGTAGTTGTGGTGGCTGAGCTTTCCATTTAATATCTCCTGCAGTCCTCATTGTAAGTCTCTGATCTGCAGATTGATACCTTTATTCCTATGGGGTGTGGGGGGGAGTGATGTTTATTTCTTTTTCTTTTTTTTTTGGTGGAGGTAATGTTTCAAGGATCAGGTTGATTCCTCAACTTATAACTCAGTTGAGGAGGCAGGAATCCAGATGTGCTTGCCACTACCTTTTTATTTTTATAACAAATATACTTTTTTTTTTCCACATTTGTTTGTAGAGATTCTGCTGTTATAGCAGTGAAACTGTTTTCAGTCTTAATATCTGAATGGTTCTCCATGAATTACATGATGATAACATTGTATGTGCTGCCTCCTCCTGAAATAATGTAGTTGAATCAGAACTTAAAGTTTGCAGGAGCACAACCAGATGACATTTCAGTACTTTGCCACACGGTATAATTTCACCATTAGAAACGACACAAGTGGAATTGACCATCTTCTAGCAGAAGACAACTGCACAGGCAGCTCTACACAACAGCTTCTCTTTATATTTATTGTAACCAGTTTGTATTAGCCATTTAGATTTGATTAAAAAGTTCATCAGTTCTGGAACTGAGTCCTCCTTGATCATTGTGCAGGAGACCTTAAAGGTCCCTTAACGTGCCCCTGTTCAAAGACAGCTCTGCTTGGTGGTAGCTTTGTTCTGGAAAACTACAATGTTTATTGCAGATGTTTCTGAAATTGTTAAAATCCTCTGTGGCCTGGGAACTGTCGGCTGCACAGAGGGCACAAGTGGTGTGGGAGCTGGCTGCCTTGGGCCAGGGTGGGTCAGGGATGGGGAGCTGGCTGGGCTGCCCTGCTCTGCATGGGAAGGTTTGGCAGGATGAACACAAGGGCCAGAGACCATTTCAGTTCCACTGGACCAGCAGTTTCCAAAAAAAACCTGCTCCCTTCCAGTCAGCTTTAGTGCATATTGCTTCTGCTCTATCAAGCATTGTTTTGAATCAGGATGAGGGGATACTAGATGTGCTCAAACATCTCTTTTTACTTAATAAAATTTGATAGTAGCATTTTTTTTTTCTTTAATGTGGGGAAATGAAAACAATAGTTACCTCTTACGGTCTCCCTTTATACAAAATTCATGACTTTTTTCTTCCCCCTCATCCCCCCACCATGATGTTTTGGAGTCTTCTATGACAAAATGATTGCAAGAGGTAAAATAATAAGTAAATAATCTAAAGTAAATGCAGGAGCCAAAATTTTAAACAGTCCATTGCAGCATTTGGCATGTGTAACTTGGGACATTTGACATCCGACTTTTCAGAGCAGCTCTTACTAGTTCCCCCTGATAATGGCCAGCAACTCCAATCCAACCTTACCTGCCTTGCAGAAGAGGAACATGACACAAACATGAAATGAAATGTTTTGGTTCAATCAATCACTTTGTCTATTTCAGCATCAACCTGAGAAAACAACCTATTAATTCCACAGTCCTGGAATTTGGTAACCTGCCAAATCCACACTGCAATTTAAGCCACTGTTCTGCATTGTAATCGCTTAGGAGAGTCCTGGGGGAAGATGTAACCTCAACTGAGAAATGACACTGCTCTTTTTCATGCTCAGAGAAGCTACATCTGCCTCTGAAGACAAGGGTGTTGAAACGCTCCTGGTAGCGGAGAGTGTCAGCAGCCGACGCAGGGCTATATTGGGAACTCTTGGGTGAACAGCATCGCAAGATGTTTGTTAAGCAGTGATTTCTGGCCACTGACAGATGCCTCTGTCTTCTGACCTTCAGCTCACAAATAACTGTGCCTCTTGGCTTTTAATCATCTGGGTCAAATTTGGGATGGCAGTGGGACTGGACTAAAGGTCAGTGCTCACTTCTCTATAGCATAGCTGACAGCACAAAATTGGACTCTCTGTCCATGCAGGCTTCGTAGTAAACCCACTGTTATTTACTCTTAATGTGAGGTGTCTGGGGAGGTCAGTGAGGGGCAAACCCAGCTCTCTTTCCAACCCCGATATTACTTTGTACATCAGGAAAAATAGGATGCTTGTAGGGGGATGAACTGAGACAGCCTGCTGCCAGCCTGTAACACCCTCACTATATGGTACCAATATATACAGCAGGGAGTCACTCAGTCCTGCTGACCCACTCTGTTCTCATTTGGCTCAGCATCCTTCCCAGCAGCTCCCTTCCTCTTTCCAATCCAGCTTTCTCTCTCCTGTATTATTTTCCCTTTCTTTTCTGTCCTATTAAATTGTTTTTATCTCAACCCACAAGTTTTTGTGGGTTTGTTTTGGTTTTGGGTTTTTTTCCTCTGTCCCCCATCCTACTGAGTGGGAGTGACTGAGCGAAAGGCTGTGTGGTGTTTAGTTGCCTGCCGGGTTAAACCACAACAGTATTTAATGTGAAGAAGCTAAAATAACTAACTGGATAAGCCTGGATAGACGGTGTCATGAATTTCAGTGAAACAGAAATATCTTTCCTGGTGAGCTACTGTATGTCTCTGTAGTGGTTGTCACTCTGGGTTGCTAAGGACCTTTGGTTATCTATATTTCTGCCTTTCACATTTGCTTTTATCCTTACACTTCATATGGAGCATTTTCCCTCTGTATTGATGCTGACCTTTTTCTTCCCCCTCATTAGCAGAAGCAACAACTGTGTTACGTTTATCAACTGTAAGTCTGTTGGTTCAATGCTTGGGAACTAAAATACAGAAAGCCTTTAGTCCTGCTGACACTTAATGATATGGTCATTATGCACAGTAATACAATGGAGAAAAGTGGTTTCAAAGGGAAGGAAGCTCTGGTTTTGTTATTAGCAGTTGTAGTGCAGGCACTTAGAAGAAATAACATTCCAGGAACAGATAAAATAATGTAATCAAAATTACTGAAATCATGGAAATCAGTCTCCAAAAGAGATGTCAAGAGGCCTGCTGCCCTGCTTTGAGATGACATTAGCTTTATCTGTATAATCCTTGACAAATGTCCATAATTTTTACATCAATAGAGGTGTTTTTTTAAGAAGAAATTCAACTAAATTCCTTCCTTTCCCAGTGGACATGGAGTATAATTTATTGATTGGTGTCTCTCTTGATAAAAATCCCCTTTTATGTTTGGAGACTGTTCTGTTCCCCTTTTTCTTTTCCTCTGGACATTAAACAAATCCAGCTCTTTCATCCTTTCCTTACATATCATATTTCTGAACCTTTGATCTTTTCTGTTGCGCTACTCTGGGTTCTTCTATTTATCCCCACATTTCATTAAGTGTGCTTTCCCCAGGACTGGACACGTTATTGTCTGTGCCCACCCAGCACTGAGTAGAGGAATAATCACCTCCCTTATCTTGTAAATGATTTTTTTGTGTGTGTGTCTCATATACCTAAAATGAATCTACCTTTTTTCTTTCAACAGCAATATCTTTGTTAATGCCCATATATGCTTGGTATATCTCCTGTGCCCATTCACTGTAATACTGCAGCCCAGAGGAGCCTTCCCCTTCCATTTGAGCACTGTTCATCACCTTTCCTTCTCTCTCTGGTGTGGTATTCTGCAATTCTCAAAATCAGTTCCAGTTTGTTGACTTGAGATTGAACTTGATAAATAGGAGAAGCACTCTGAATTTTAATCCTGCCCTTAAGAAGAATTAAGCTTTGGTCTGCATTCTTTAGAAGCTTATTTGCTAGTCCATCACTCAAGTCAGTAGCATATAGTATTTTTAACAGATCTGCATGTGGCCTTTCTCCTGTCAATCTTAAGGTGACCAATGCATAATTTTACAGGACCTTCTTATTTTGCATTTATTTACTATAACTTGATGGGAAGAGCAAGCAGCATAACCATTACCATGGGTCATTCCCGTCCTCCAGAGCTCTTCAAGACTGTTCACAGAGCATGTTAGCTGTCTTCATAGAAACTCCTGGGTGAATGTCATCCAGCACCTCAGGTAATCAGAGGATGGAACACAGGCCAGATGGACAAAGATGCTTCATACCTATGAAACAATGCGTAGGTATCTGGCCACTCTTTGAGTTTCTTGTGAAGACTGAAGCAAAGAGGATACCATAAATTCAGCCTTTTCAGGGCATAGTTCCTCCCTTTCACAGGCTTACAACATTATTAAATTCTGTTTCAGCTCTCTTTTGCTCCCTAATAGTGTCAGCTCCTCTTGTGATTTACTCTTAATGATTTGTCCCCAGGTACCTGTGCCTGTGTGAATATTTTAGAGCTGTCATTAATATGTCTTGTATCTTATTTTCTGCTTAATTCTGTTTAACTTTAAAGATCTCATTTAAAGAGTTCCTTATGCAGCTAGATGGAGTGTGAGGTTATACTTTCCTCTTTATCAGTTAAGTTGTTGTATCAGCTTTCCTGAGGGTCAATAAATAAGAGCAGAGCAACCAACCTCGCTCCTTGGTTTCTGTGAAGATTGCCAGTTTGGCACCTACTTTCCCTTAAACAGCTTTTCCAGTCCATGTCACCACAGATCTTTCCTATTAGTCACAGTCAAATCCAGAACAGTTGCCATTCAAGGAACTTGCTAACACTTGCAGCAGACACCTGATTTTTCAAAAGGACTCATCAGTCTGCAAACTGTCAAACAACCTGCTCTCTTTACTTCCTCCTTCCACTCACTAGCCACGGCAGTAGCCCTTTATAGAAAACCTCTCCATAGAAAGGGATGCAAAAATCTCTTCTACTTTAACAAAAAGCAGTGATGTTGCACTCCCTAACTTCTGTTTTGTTTATACTAATTCAGAAAATAAAAAGTGTTAAAAACTGGAAGGAGGAATATTTGGGGCTAAAGCTGAGAACTTGTTCTGATACACTAGGAGGCAAAAAGAAATTAATTCATGCAAGGTGCTTCTTCCTTGAACATTTGCAGACAACTGCCCTTCGGAATGGACAGATATAGTAGCACAAGAAAATGTTCGCTGAGCAGTAAGGTGTATGTCTTCTGCCTGTCATCAGTCACACAGGGATGGTGAAAGCTCTCAGTAGAGACTTCAGATCTTCTGTGCATCACCAGGTTGGAGCTCAACACAATGCTTGGAGGTCCTGCAGCAGAGCTGAGAGCTGAACCTGTTGCTGACCTTATGATTTTCTTGGTCTTAACTCTGCCTTAAGAAGCCTGGGAGATTTGGCATCATGTTTTTGCTCCTGAATCATTCACAAATCTAATATTCCTGCACCAGGGCCCAGATACCTGAAGCACTGGAGCCTGCAGGATCTATAGCCTTTGAGGAGCATTGAAGTAGCAGCTGTATGAGCAGAGGTCAAAGTCACTTTTTAAAGCTGCTGCTTTGCCATGAAAAATAGATTGAGCTACTTGAGCTGTCAAAATGTATTTTGGAAATATGTTATCGGTGCTAACCTGCCTCCTCCTGGAATTAGCTCTTCTAGTCCCTGTAGAGTATTTTCAGAAAACATGTTCCTGTGGCTTGCAATGTTTGATACTATTTAAGGGGCTCCTGGGAAACTTCTTTCCTCAGAGACAGCAAGGAGAACCTGAAAGGATATATCAAAGTGGGACAGTAGCATCTATTTCAAGGAATGTGACTGGAACACAGCTCAGATGTATAGAATTTTATTCCTTTTATTCCTGCTATGTCTGTCTTGCTCAGCAGAAATCATGATTCATTGTGTGTCTTCAAGCTCAAACCATGCTTTCTGAGTTGATCAGGGGAGAGATGGATTTACAGATTGAAATCCAATTCCCATTGAAATCTGTGGGAATTTTCATTGACTTCAAAAGGGGCAGGGTTTGGTATGCAGCTGAAAGATCTTCCTCAACATTTGCAAGTGATGTGATCTGAATATGCCTGTGTCCGTCTGAGATGCGCAGCAGCAGTCAGATGCCCACTGAGAATTTCTGGAGCATGAGACAGCCTCCTGGGTGGAGGGAAAGAGCCATGGTCCTGCTGCAGGCTCCGTCTGATCCTGGGCACAGCATGGTTTTTTCTGTAACGCTGGGCTTTGGGGAGAGGAGGAGCCTCTCCTTGGCATGATTTCTTGATTCTGGTCAGTCTAAGGGGGATTTGGCTCTGTCACTTCAGTGTCAATCTTCACACACTCTTCTCCTAGCTGTTTGGTTACTGCCACAGAGTTGGTCAGGGTTGCATCTGCTGTGCATTTCAGCTACCTATGGCACCTGTGTTGTAGCTGTACCACTGCCCTGAACTAGCTGGGTTACAGCTGTCTGCTTGGTCCCCTCATGGGGAAGACCCTGCCCCTAACTTGCTACCAGCCATAAGTTAGCTGAATTTTTAAAAAAGAGGATTTTCAAGATATCT
>VZTV01033358.1:14615-30496 GCA_013400875.1 Anhinga rufa | reverse complement strand
TTAAAAAAAAAAAAAAAAAAACAAATAAAACAAACCACAAAACACACCACCACACTAGCTTCAGAAAAAGTCAGTGTGAAGCTGCCACATTTCTTCACAAGCTGCTGTTCTCTCCCTACTTTTGGGAGACTTTTCCCAATCACAGCAACCAAGGTAGGCAGTCAGAATTCTCTCTTTCGTACCCCGTTCAGACTTAGCATCCATCACTTGCTATTCTGTCATACATCATACCAATGCTTTTTGGTCCTTGAAGCTGTACTACTAACCTGTTCGTTTCAACAGCATTAGACATTTCCAGATTACATCACTAAGGAAACTTAAGAACTTTAGTAATTTTGGTACGCTTTAACAGCCTTTTAAAGAACAACTAAGATTTTTTTGGATGATGACTTACCTTGTGCAACATAATTGCAACAAACACTATCAGCTGGACACTAGTCTGAGAAGTAGAAGCTGCTGCCCCCAATGCAACACCATCAGCTGAAACAGGAGCGCAAATTCATGGATTATCCCTCCATGTCAGTTTCCACTTTCCCACACCCCCCCCCAATGGCTGACAATACAAAACACTGATCTGAGAAGTCCTGTTACTCAAAATGCCATTCACAATACCAACTCAACACATGATTCACTCCCCTTTGTTTCTTAAGCCACCATTTCAGGATTTCAGACAACCCTCAAAAGGAGCTGTCTTGTATTTCCCAAGAACATAAAAACCATGCTGAGAATCTATTCAGTATTGACACATTTTGACAGATTAGAATCAGGTAACAAATTTAGTTATTTTAGTCTTCTGTAGTAAGAAGTAGCTTCCTGTTTAAATTTTAAAATCTGCTTTAGATTCTAAGCATTAAAAGAATTTTATTACCCTTTAAATGAATTTTCAAATATAAATACTATTGTAAACACTACTTTTAACCATTTAACATAAGTATATTGTCTATATGAAATAGGAAAGGGATACTATATTAATCCTTACTATACAGACACTTCATTTACTGAAGAAACATCTTTTTGATCAAGACCTTATGACTTACCTAGACCATAACTTTCAGGGAGATTAAAAAGCCTGTTATTTATACTACACATATATGGTGAAGAATTACAACATGAACATCGGTTGACTACAACACATGCGTAACTTTTTTGGTCCTTGCAAGTCAGCCCAGATGTGTTTCAGTCAAATCTTTGTGCTCCACGATATAATGTCCTTTTCCCCACAAAATATTTTTTTAAACTTAATTTTTTTTTTAAAAACAACACAGGTCAACTGACAAGCAAACCCAAAGGTGTTTCATACTACTTATCAAATGTGTTAGCATGTATTGAAATTTAGCAGCTAAAGCAGGCAAAGGAATTGAAGAGGCAGAGAGTGAGCATCACACAACTTTTCAGATGGGAAAAATAATGGAGTCAAAATTCTCTACCCAAATAAAACTCCATGCAACATTCTGAGCACTGGAGTATGTTTCCCCAGTAAGTTTTGGGGGAAATCCTTAGTTCACCTCTCATGGGGTTTTGTTTGTTTGTTTGTTTTAATAAAAAGCCGCCTTCAAAAACAAAACCCAAGTGTTTCTACCACATCTAAAGATGAGCCACAAAGCAGTGGAAGTCTTTGCCAAGTGCCAACAATAGGTCCCACATTACCTGCAGCATGGACTACTAGTCCCAGCGTTGTGGTGATTTTGGAGTTACCTGATCTTGCAGCTTCTGGATCTGAAACAGTTGGGAGGAAAGTTAGGATAAAGAGAACAAATATATAAATTATGCTGGAAGACAAATTTTTATAAGTATCACTGCATGTCTCTACCAGCTGCTTAGGCAGTTATATTCAAAACTATCAGCGTTTGTATTTCTGCATTAGATTTACTGTAAAATAGTCTGATACCTAACACCTTCAAGTAGTGTTTGAAGAACTCAAAGTTCTGCTAATGAACAAGTGACAGAATCATAGACAATTCTTTGCAGTTTACAGGATCATTGATATAGGCAGAAGCAGTTGTTTTTCTTAACCTCCTGAAACCGAATGTTAAAGTTTTGTGCTACCAAAAGGGAAGAAAAACTAGTTTTGCATCCCCAGAATCCAGAGCAGCTCCAAGAGACAGGATGATTTTTCCCCACATAGCCCAACGTTGGCATTTTCCTTCAGGTGACAGTCTGAGGCAGTCTCTGTTGCACTAATTCCCTGGCAATTCCTAGTAAGCAATAAATTCTATCTGTCATGGCAGCAGCTGCAAAGATTTCCCCCCAACATTTTACACCATGGAGGAGAAATGCAGCCAGTGCTGCTTGAGATCCAGTGTTTTGACTGCAATTGTTTAACAATTATTCTGAGGACATTTACAGCTTAGCTCATTATACAGCACGACAAGGCAACATCCACTGCTAGGCAATCAGCTGTTATGAAGAATCACTGCAATGAACAGGGCAGGTAAAGTCCTACACAAGTATAGATACATCTTATTATTCAACTGTTTAATCCCAAACAGTTGAATGGCCGTTGTTTAACTATACTAGTGGTCAGTAAGCCAACTGTAAGCATACTTACACAGCTACTTTAATAAGCCTGCACTGCCGCCAAAATGTAAAGTCCAGTCCTGTTCCTTTCCTCCTGCCTGTCTGCCTGCCCTCCAGTCTCCTTCCATGCCCAGGCACCCACGTAGTTGCCCAGTGAGTCAGATCAGGGAAGTGAGGTGGCTAAAAACTAATGTATTCTCTTCAGTCAGACTGATCTTCAGAATCAAGCGGAGTCTATTTGAGCAATTAATTGCATAAGCTGCATTTGGATGACTGTGATGGTATACCCGTGTCAAAGAGGAGATATTCACAACAAACATTTCCTTTAAATTTGTTTTGGATTGGCCAGAACTATACACAAAAAGAAGGTTCACACTTGATTTCTTACCTCCATTCTGGCCTACAGATTTTTTTTCTAGTTTAGACAAAGTAAAATATAGCTACTTGGGAGATAACAAAACTACCAGACATTGGTTCAAATGAGAGAAGTGTTTTCTTCAGTACCTTAAAAAAAAAATTACAAAAAACACGACTGCATTTCCTGTGACAGAGGTACAGACTAGATAAAACTTCACTTACTATCCTGTTTTATGGTGTGTATCTCTAATCACATGACTATGATCACAGTCAATTTTCTCCTGGCATTGCTCTGATCAGAGACATAGGAAAGAGTCAAAACCTGTACAGACCAAAGATTCTCCTGGCAGTTGCTCACCTGTGTCCCCTTGTCATCCTCCCTGCCACTGTTTCCTTTGAAAAGCTCTGAAAGTCAGCTAGCCATGGCTGTGCTCCGTTGACGCTTCGCCAGGAGCACAAAGGTGAGACAGCCCCTGCACTGGCCTCCCACCTGTCCCACCACACTAACTCCATACAAGCATTTGCGTGGCTGCACTGTGAACTGCCAAGGACCCAATCAAAACATATCCCCAGTCCTTTGTATGTACGTTTTACTTTTCCTTCAAGATCAGTTCCTTAATTTTTCAGAGCCAAATTCCACCATCAGAGAAGATTATACGGGAGAAAATGGGCAGCCAAAGGCAATAAAAGACCTTTTCAGATGACAAAACAACTTTGGTGCATTTCAAGCTACAGTCTGAGCGTTAAGTCACAGGCAGGAAACAAAAGCAACTGCAGCCATTTTGAGAGTCTTACAATGAAGTTGAGAAATCTTTGGACTAAGCAGGACATATTTTGAAGTAAGTGAGGCTCTAGACTAGTGTGGGAGTCCAGCTGTGCAGTTACAGTAAAGGACCAGAGCTTACATCTAGTTATTTCTGCAGTCTTAAGGTAATTTCTTGTTCTTTGCAGATCTTGCCTACACGTATGACAGTTAAGCAGGAAAAACAAACAAAGATAAGACTAACCTGACGTTTTCTGGAAAGCCAAAGAAAACCCCTATGGGTGATACTGTAAAACAGACTCAAGTGTCAAGTCACCTTCCACCCCCACACCAGACATGCTTGGACAGTTATTTCACATTAGCGAAGCAAGCTCTCAAATTATGCTGAATTCCAGAATAGATTTCCAGCACAAACATTTAACACAGACCTTGCTTTATGTTTGTAAAGCACCTACTGAAACTCTGGACTTGACTGGTCAAATTAAATCCCAGTAGCATTCAAAAAAACTGCAACTTGCAAGTCTAATCGAAGTGAATCTTTACTTACCATCTGTAGGGTGCACATGAGAGCTGCCTATCTGGTCCACCAACAGCATGAAGACAAAGCCGAGGACGAGGGACACACCAATGTAGGCGTGCAATCGGGAATGGTCGTGGCCATACTCATGTACAACCGGGATTTCCGCTACCTTCTCAGACTCAATCACACGCTGCATCTCACTCGCCGGGTGATGCTTCCCTGTGGCAAGCAAGCAAACAGATTAGGAGACAGGGGACTAAACGTGGCATGGTCGCTTTTCTCCTCCTCTGCTGAAAGCGTTTCTCACGCTTTCTCAGACAAGACACAGAGAAGTCCTCATTTAAGGTCAGTCTTAGGCCATTTACTTAGGGAAGCACACATTTGTCTGGTTGGCCTCTCCCCATACATCTTCAACATGGGAAAGCAAAGAAAGCATTAATACTTGATAAGCCAGGCTACTTCATTTAAATGCTGCATTTTTAATATAAATTGATAAAAATTGCTGAATAATTCCTCTTTTAATTGAAGTTGCCAGTTTTGTCAGTATTCAGAGACACTGTCAAGCAGTTAAGTCATAATCTTCATTTAAGTGAGAAAATACAGGATGAGGAGATAAAATAGGTTCCATCCACTATGAGATACAATACAGTCTTTAAGATGATGAATGTTATATCTCAAAGCATCAGTCTCTAGTTAAACACGTTAGCATTGATGCACTCCATTGATACGGACTAGAACAAGTTATGCCAGTACAGTGTCCTAGAAGTGTCAGTACCATCCTAGAAACCCAGAGTCCAAGCTCTGGGGTTGAACGTTGTGTGGTTGTTTCCTTTCCCTGCACAAGCTTCAATTCCATACCCACCCCAAGACATTTCCTTTGTCTCACTGAGCTACTAGGTGAGTTCAGAATTACTCTAAAATCTGAGAAGGGGAAAGACAACGGCTAGACAGGTTCTCAGTTAAGTTTCCATGGTATAAAATGCTTTATTTGGTTCACAGTTCACAATTTTAAAACATTTTCAAATATTTTATAGGTTAGTAAGTGACAATGTCTCTACCTATAATGACTTTTAGAAAGCAGAGATGTAATAACTATACCAACTTTTACAAGTTGCCATTTGCCCAGCATGTATGATATTTATCACAAGCAAATACTCACCACACACAGAATTCCCACCAATTTCAACAGAAATTATATCAGTCTCACTCTGAATTTACACAGGCTTAAAGAGAAAGGGGATGTTTTTTTCCAGCACATGCATTTAACATTTCTAGTAGTCTTCAGCCTAGCGGCTCCCAAGATCCATGAGATCCTCAAACCTTGCTCACGCCCACAGGAAATTACTGCTTCTGCAATCCCATCTGACACAGAGGGCAAACAATGTCCAGAAGTACATACCTTTTTCAGTATTGGCCACCAAAGATTAGCAAGCGTTACCTTAGTACATTTATGTGACAGAGATTCAATAAAGCTATTTTTAGCAAAATTCTAGATATAAGCGAAGAATCACATCTAAGCCTTCTTCTACCAACAACATACAGAAATACACTGTTAGAAAGGTACAAGCAAACATCAGGAATGGGGAATTTTGAATTAAGTTCCCAGATACCATATAGAGCACAGTGAATATTTGACCTCTTGGTTTCAGATCTGTGCTCACCTGAATCATATCTTTCTTTTTTTTATATTTCCCCTTACAGCCCCTGGCAGAGACAAAACATCAGGGTAGAAAGCCCTTTGGGTGATGCAGAAGAGGCATTTAATGCTCCTTGGCATACTTGTTTTTTGAATAAGAAATAAAAAACAGAGAATTCATTTGCAAAGTTCCAGTGCCCTAGAGAACGTATGCATCACAGTCCAATATAAGGAAACAGGTGAAACATTTATTTCTACTCCCTCACAAAGCAACAGTTGGCACTATAATGTAATCTATGAACATGAAGAGGACTCCATCATGTTCAAATGCTTGCTCAGGAACTATATTTTCTTTTAAGATCTGACTTGATCTTAAGATCTGACCTGGGGAGGAATAACCCCAGGAACCAGTACATGCTGGGGGCCAACGATCAGAAAAGCAGCTTTGCAGAAAAGGACCTTGGGGTCCTTGCAAGACACAAAGTTTACCATGAGCCGGCGGTGCGCCCTGTGGCAAAAAAAAGACTAACTGAGTCCTGGGCTGCACCAGGAAGAGTGTTGCCAGCAGGTCAAGGGAGGCAACCCTTGCACTCTGCTCAGCGCTGGTGAGGCCACGGTGAGGCCACTTGGAGCACTGGGTCCAGTTCTGGACTCCCCAGTACAAGAAAGAGGTGGACTTACTGGAGAGGCACGAAGATGACTACAGGACTGGAGCATCTCTCCTATAAGGAAAGGATGGGAGACATAGGGCTGTTCAACCTGGAGGAAAGAAGGCTCAGAGGGATCTTATAAATACATATAAATACCTGACGGGAGGGTGTAAAGATGACAGAGCCTTATGTATTAATCAATTGTTCCTATCTATCCCTTTTAATTCTTCCTGAAGTTTGGAATGACCTACTTGACCTTGTCCACCAGCTGAACTCTCTCTTTTCTGAAAAGCGCTTCTTCCAAAGTGACTTGAAACAATAATATGCACAAATCCCTTCTTGGTTTCACTTTGTATTTCTTCCTATTTCACAGGACAGCAGTGCTTTGATGACAACACTCATTAAGCAAACAACATTCATTAAGCAAAAAGTTTCCATCAAAAATTCTAAAAAAATCTTTACTAAAAATAATATTACTGATTTTAGTTTATTTTTTATCACGTTTAATGGTAAGATGACTAACAGGACTAGTGCACAGCACTTAAAAGAAACTAGAATATTAATTAGATTGCTTCATCGGTCTAACAGCAAGCAATGTTTTCTCAGCATAAGAGCAGACAAGGCTTTTGAAGGAGTCATCACTCAGCATTGGAAAGCTTTTCAACTTTGGAACAGTTGATTTGTTCTGCTTGAATCAAGGTAAGGATATTCATGTCTGAATTGATTATAATAATTACAATTCAGCATAGAATCTCTCTCCTGTTTCAACCTTGCATTTTTAAAGTTCACTTTAGATAATTTTTTTTAAAGTGAGTGACAGTGCAACTTTCATGCACCTAACTATTAAAAAAAAGAACAGTAAAACAAAATGGAGCACAGCATATGTTAGTGCTCTGCCAACATCTGTGGCTTAAGTGAAAAAGTAAAGCTTTTGTCATTTGTGGGAGATCTTTTGGTTGGCAACTACTCTTCAGAAGTTTTATGTGTTAGCAGCAAAAATTTGACCCACTCTAGCAAGTCATCTTCTTGCTGGAGGGTTCATACATCTTCTTGGGTGAGAGACAACTGTGCATCCATCCCACTGTACAAAATGTTGGCACCATGCCATTGCTACAGACAAAGCACATCAGAACAGGCTTGGCAGCCCTTGAAAGATTTCACAAACATATCTTTGCTGATAAAGATTGATCTAAAAAATTTTAGACCACAAGACTGCTGCTGTCTATATTAAAAAGTTAACTTTGCATCAGATCATTTCAAGCCACAAAACACAGCCAGTAACTCAGGGCTATCTTTCTGACGGTGGTTACAGTTTCACCAGTTAAAACAAAGGACTGAAGTCACCAAAGGAATTTTATTTGCTGGTAATACTCAAATCAAGGTTTCACTACACACATACATATGTTTACGATCAAATAATCTGAATCATGATATGCTATTTGCTCGCAGCCTACAAGGTCAAAAATTAGAAGTTACGTATTCTGTGACCTGTGGGGAAATACAGAAGTAACAGGAAATTACTTTTGTGTAAATGACAAACACTTGTTTTGACAACAAGCAACCAGTCTGAGTTAAATTACACTTGGAACTGGACAAACACAGACACATCTCCCTCCCTCTTTTTTTTTCCCCCCAATTATATGAATATACCTCAGTGTTCCCTTAGGCACCTTTCTAGGTTTATTTACATAAATGGGTGAAGTTGCAAAAAAAGTGTACTGAAAGCTGTTAGGTTCTCAGAATCTTAAGCTTAACTTTGAATATCCTAAATAATAGAAATATGTTTTGTAGTTAAATCTGTAATACCCATGAATTTTGCCTCTGCAATAAAAAAAAAAAATCTTTACAGACACAATACTATGAGTTAGGAATTAAGTCTCAATTCATTCACAGAACAAATTATTTTTTCACAGGTAAGTATTTCTGATATTACTACTGCAGTAATGGGAAGTGCCTTTTTTTATCCATATACTAAGCCAAGTTATATAGCATGCAGCTCTAAACAGCAGGCTGTAGATTTCATACATGAACAGTATACCCCATTTAGTGGGAAGAAAAATGCAAACGTTCGCAGCAATTGTATTTACTGCTAGCCGTATCATTACGAGAAAAATTTAGTCTACTGGGAATTAAAATTGAATGGAGAGCAAACCCACAACTACAGCTCATTAGAGACATCCTACATTAGCGTGCACAAATTACAGTACAGTATAGAAGCATAATCAGAGGTTCTTTCACTTCTTGATAAAGGATGATTTTATATATTATCTTCTGTTTACTTTAAATCTAAGCAGAACAACATAAATTTAGTGGAAACTAAACCAGGATAAATTAAAGCATATTACTAAAAAGAAATTTAAACCAGTATAGAAACAAGAAAAAAGGGTAGCACAAGAAGAGCTGAGTATTACAATTATCTCTCAATCCCAGATTATCAACAATGGCTCACCAGACACTTGCAAAGCTGTCTGCAGCCTCAACTTTATAGTCCTTTCTCTTGTGACCACGCAGTTGTTGCTGTTTATCGTCAGATACATTTCTCATTCTGAGCGTACTGGAAGAAACTCAGACATGCAATGGCCACGTAACAGCACAAGACTCCACACTAAAGCAAGATTTAAAGCGCACTCCAGAGGTAATGAGCTCTGACTATTTAAAACAATGTCATAACCTCAAACTGAGGTTTACTAAAACTTTGGAGTATAAGATGTGCTCCACACTCACGTCCCTACAAGACACACAACCGCTGCTAGCTTTGAGCTATTCATTAGAGGCTATGAGGTTTTGAAGATGAGTGACAGCAGACTAGAACTGGATGCTTGAGCTCGGAACCATGCGCAGATATCTACACATAATGGACACCACTACCCAAAAAAGAAGTGCCTCCTACTCTGTGAATTAGCCCTATAACACTAATTTTCAGCCAAGTATATTAAGGTAACTTAATTCCAAGATGCTCTTCAACCTCAAAGGAGGAAATTCTTATGAGTGCAAGTACATACAGATCTATAAAACACTTCCTGCGATTGCTTTAATGAGAAGTGAACTAAACTACAAAAAGCAACAGCAAATAGTCCACCATTTCATTCTCTGTCAAAGGCATCCTTATACCTCCTTTGAAGCTCCAGTGAACATTAAAACTTTAACTTTCCCCAGGGTAAGCAACACTACACATGACCTGGCATAAATGGCTGTGGTTCCATGAACAGTCGAGTACCTGGACCTGCAAAAGACTGGATCACACAGCAAGAGCCATCTGATCAATAGCCTGATCACATTTCTCTGTCAAATCACCATAAACATACAATATCATGCCTATGGCAGTTTTGTGATTCTACGCCAGCTTTGCGTCACACTGCTGTGAAGCCCTCCCGCCAATCTTGCGTTGAAAGCCCTAGAAACAAACCCCAGTATACCACAGCACCGTGACCTATGTTACCTTGAACAAGGCCATCTACAGACAGGGGTTTGGTTCTTACCCTCCAAAATGTCTTCATAAAGTGCATGTACTCCTTCTGGCACAATGACAGCCAAGGCAGTTCCACAGAGCAGCCCAGCACCCAGAACAGTCACCAATTTTAATCTCTCCTGCAAGCAAGTACAAAACAAGTATTATCTTTAAGAATGAAAATGGTTTCTTTACTCTCCCTCGCTAACAGAGGTTGGGGCAGGGGGAAGGGAGCAGAGCGGGGGGGAGTGAATGATCCCAAAACCTCTTGCTGATTTTTATTCAAGAGCCCCAGTTGCATAGTCCTACATTTCTAACAATTAACTTTCTGAAAAGTGAACATATCCAGTGTCCGATGCAATCAGCTGAAATAGGAAATGACAGTTAAAGATGACCCATTTGACTGTTAACATCAGACAAGAAATGAAACATAGCATACTTGAAAATAGCAAGAATTGCTATATTTGGCACTAATGATTACTGAGGTTTAATTCACCTTCTCGGGCCTCAAACTGTGAGGCCTGCAGAGACAAATAAAGACTGAAAATGCCTAAACTTTGAAGCATGTTTGCAACTCTACATTTTATCTCCACTCTGGGTTTGTTTTCAAATATATCCTTCCTACTAGAAGTCATACTTAAACACACAAGTCCCCTAAAATATCTACAAGTCCCCTAAAATATCTGCTAGGTATGCACAGCACAAGATAAATTGCCTGTTCCCCCAAAAAAACAATCCAAATACCAAAGGAAGATACAAGAAAAAAAATAAATTACCAACACAAAAACTGAAAGACAAGAGAACCAATAACATAAAAGCATATACAAACACATTGGACAAGTATGAATATAAACAGCTTAGTCAGCGCTATTTATATAACACAGAAAAGGGCTAAGAAGAGTTTTATGACTACAGGAAGAGAAAAGGAAGGTTTTAGAGAAAAAGCAGCAGGAGCCGTGCTTTCACCTACAGGTTTAGAGGCACACGGAGTGAAGTTAAACTGTTATAAGACACTCACATGATAGGTGAACTACATTTCAGTCCCTAAAAGAAACAGCCACTCCCATTCAGAAGCTTGTTCTTAGAACTGCCATACTTTAATGGCCTTCTATTTAGCAGGATATAATTGAAGAACAGATTTCCTTTAAAAACATAAAACTGTGGATAAAAAAAGTAGTTTAAGAGAAAGATAATTTTTTTTTGTGCTTGAAAGACCTGATGATGTGTTCCATGTATTTAAAAAAAAAAAAGGTGCCAGGTGAATTACAGCGTCACGGCACTTGCAGGATGTCAGGTAGCTACAAAATATGGCAGAAGGTACTGAATCCCAAAAATAGGTCCAAAAACAAGAACTATAAAAAAATAATTTTAAAAGGCTTACTCAAATTAGAGTTTGAATGAGGGAATGACACCAGTCAAACTGATAATGGTACTAATATATATTTTATGTCTTTTTTCCTTTTTAATCTGATTAGGAGATGCACAAATGCAGAACAATGCTTACTGGTTTTACAACCATTTCTAAGCCTTCCAGTAACATTTTAAAAGGAGTTAAAGATTGTAACAGCATTTAGGGCAATATAAAATGATGTTCCATTCTCCAGGTAATTACAGAGCATGGTACTCCCCTTTCTTCTCTGCAAAGTCAGGGTTTAAAATAGATTTGTTGGGCAAGCATTGCAAATTTGCAATTAAACTTTAACAGAAAACACACAAACATGATGTTTTTACTGTAAAGACAAATAGTTTAGATCATATTCCAGGAAGAGTTTCTACAACAAGACTAAAGAACACACATAAATAGTTTATAAGACCTTGCTACTATTAGTAAGCATTATCTTCCTAGTTATATTCTAACTTTGGGCAAAAAGCTTAGAGAGGTATCACCCCTCCCAAACTGACTAAATTCTGATTTACCAATATAAGAACAATTTACGATTAACTTTTTGCTTCCTTGTGACTACAGCATTGACAGCCTGAAGTCAAAGTCATCCACTGAAAGCCCAGTTATATAAACATCTAATAGACTCTAAAACACAACTACTTTCAGAGGCTGTTTCTCATCATTTCTGTAACGGCCCTTATCATATCGCATGCGGCAACCACGGGAGTTTAGATCCTTGTAACAACTGCATAGCATACGTTTGTGACAGAACCATCATCATCTTCCATAAGTAAAGGGATGTCTAGGTGCTACCGAAATAATGATGTTAACTACTGAGGACCTGGAGACAGAGGTCAGTGTTTGACTAACAGGAAAACACTTGTTGTGTATCCTTATTATGTCATCCATTGCCCTTCATGCACCATAGTGACATGAGTTGTTTAATCTCACCAAAATAGGCAACATTTGCACAGAAGAAAAGGGAGGCTCTGGAGAGATGCACAGCTAGCTTTCTGAAAGCAAGCCAAATGTGACCAGAAGGAAACAATTAGAGCATTACTGGGGTAAATTCAAATAGTAATATGCAAGAGATGAAAACACCTGTAAAGTTTCCACGAACATGCACTGTACACTGGCATATCTAACAATTATACCTGGTAAATTGTTACACA
Source organism: Anhinga rufa (assembly GCA_013400875.1). Taxonomy (NCBI): domain Eukaryota; kingdom Metazoa; phylum Chordata; class Aves; order Suliformes; family Anhingidae; genus Anhinga; species Anhinga rufa. The sequence goes on along the minus strand of VZTV01033358.1, from coordinate 18,049 downwards.
GTGGCAATCTACATGAAAAGATAATCTTCAACACCCACTGTTCATAAGGTTATTTTGCAAAAATATAGTATCTTGCAAGGAAAAACAAGATTATTTTTATACTGCAGCACTATAATCTCTTTTACATACTTTTATATATAAACACAGGGGGAAAAGTGTCAGAAGTAATACTGTTTTATTACAACTGCAAATATGAAACACTGCTTGCTTTCATTTGGGCATCTGTGAATTTTAAAGATTGATGAAAATAATACACACTAACAAATTCCTGTTTCAAAAGAAGTCTCCATCTCCTTTTCACTACAAAATACTTAGACACAGTGAATGCAGCAATCTAATAATTGCAGCCAAGTCATCTAGTTTGATCCAAGGAATCAAACCATTTCAGTTACAAAAATACTTCTGTGTCTCTTGTTATAAAGAGGAGCAACACAGTAAATAGTGTTAAAAAAATGCATGGGAAAAATCTTTAATTCCTCAAATTAGCAAGCTGTTCCAGAGCTCAGTATTTGGTTTAAATCTGCATGGTACTGAAACTCTCACTTGGACCTAACAAAAACTCACACCTGCCTTCAGCAGCAAGCAGTCCCAGCCCCGTCAATGCTGCCTGCCTCTATTAGGCCAGCAAAAGATTCAATTCGATTCTACTTTGGTTTTTTTGCTACAACTTAGGAGATAGCCCAAAGAACTGGTATAGCGTTGCTTCCAGCCCACAGCTAGCCCAACACAGTACTGGAAATTAGAATTAAACTGAAAGGGTACATCTGCATACAGAAATAAAGTGAAGCCCTGTTTAGTCTGTAACTTTTTACCACCCATGTTTAGTCATACCTGGCTTTGCTGAAGTTTTATGCTTTCAAGAATATCCAAATCTAATTAAAAGATTAGAAACCAGCACGAAAGCAGAACACAAGCAATAGGTTCCGTGGCAAAAAAAAAAACGCATCTGAGGAAATGTATTAACACTAATGAATAATTTTATTGTTCTCCAGCATCTGGGGTATGTTATGTAAAGCATTCATTTTTGTTTTCTACCCATTATAAGTGGCCAGTGGGAAGAGGCACTTTTTCCTCACTAAGGCCATCGGCAAAACTTTTTGCAAACCACAGAATGCACAGTCCACCCAGGCATTTCACTTTCAAATTGCCCATGTTGCACAGGCCTAAGCAATCATTTTAAACAAAACAATTCTAACTTCTAATTAGACACTTCCAGGGTTAGTTAGCACTTGCAAATAATCTGCAGAGAGATTCAGCTCCTCTCTTAAACCAGCATAGCACATGGATACTTAAAATATCCTGTTTAAGACAAGTGTAAAACTGAATCAAGAATTTCTAAGAGTTTAAGATACCACAATAAACTTGACTGCACATGCATGTACCATGGGTAAAATACTACACACACAAAAGGCTAATAAATGCATGATTACTGCTTATGCAGAGTGCTATGGGTCTGGATCCACAACAGATCTGTATTCCTGCAGCTGTTGGGAGCCCCAAAAGATTTAGGAGCCCCTTGATTCAACTATATAAATAAACCACATAAACAGAGATCACGAACTCTACCTCCAAACAACGTATATATCTGAATATATCTAATGAATATAAAGTCAGAGACAATAGGTAACTATCAAGCACATACATGAGGAAACGCAGAATTAAATACCAAAAGAGACAACATTAGCATGCTAGGCAGCGTTCTCAGCAAACGTGCAAGAACATCCTTTGTAAACTTCAGGGCAAATGTGAGTTTTGAAGAGGGAGACAGTGGAAGCAATAGCCTTGAAGTCATAGAAGGGAAGGTCCATAAAAGCATCAGACGCACTAGCAAAACAGAATTATGCTAATGTTCACATAGAGACTTCAGAATATATTCTCGTGTCTCAATCCATTTAGCTGAATTGCACTGTTACCAAAGTGAACAGCCTTTCCTTCTGTGCTGTTCAGAGTCTACTGCTCCCAAAGCCTCCCAGTAATAACGGCACCAAAGGACAGATGCAATCAGCTCTGTGGCTTGATGGCAGAACAAGTCACACCTTTCTTCCAGAACTTCACCTTCCAAAAGCAGCACTGCTCCTAGGAGAAACCGGACACCTCTCCTAAGAGAGTTCTTACTAAACCTCAGAACAACTAAACTCTCACTACACTACACCTGTACACAACAATCATCACTTAGAAAGACAAAAACCCCTCCTCAGGCATCAGAGGATATTAGGAGACTTTCAGAGAGTGTAACAGTCATAATCCCCTCAACAATCACCTCTTTGAAACACCCGAATACATTCACTTCTGAACTCCTGTCCCGCTTGGAAGCTCGTTCAATCCATAAAAGCTTCCCTTCCCTTTAACAGCAACTGAAGTACACAAGGTGTTTTTCCAAAAGAATGCCTTGAGTTCCATGGAACTGAAGCACAACTTGAAATGGTGTTGTAACCAAAGAGTTTAATTTTCCAGCAGCACAAGTTGTGAACAAAATTGTGAACCAAACCAAAAGTTTTCTGAAAACGTTTTCTGCATTGTTTTTAGAAGCCCTAATTTGAGACATAATTAAAGTTGAGACACCTAATAAAATTTAAACTCTGACTTCAGAGGTTCCTGACACAAGCTTCTAAGAATAACTATGTTCCGCTGCTATCATGCCCGCCCACTACACACTGACACGTTGCTTCATCCGTAGCCGAGACACTTGGATCAAATTTGGCATGCCTAAATGGCTTCCATCCACACGGTAGAATAAGATGAATTTTATGCTGCAACTTTGAATGAACGTTAGCATTGCATCCACAACTTCCTTAAAAATCCTGTAAAGTTACAGGATCACCCCTACCAGTACTGCTGTATTTGGAAGGGGAGAGCATTAACTCCTCCTGGACGATGTCTCCATCTAGGTTCCGCTATTCTCTATTTCGCTATTCTAAGCGACCAGCGAGCAGTTTGGCGAAGCTGTCTTACCTCGGAAAAATTAACTGCCAAGGGGATAATTCCTGCCACATAGCAGGCGACCAGCATGGCCAGAGACAGCAGGCAGATGGAGCGGAAGTCATCCATTTCGCTGCTTTCTGTCCGGTCCCTTAAAGTGAAATTCAACAGCAACTTTTCCACCTCGCCCCGCACTCCTTAACCCGTGCAGACACCGAGCTCCCAGGAAAGGCCTTCGGCCATGTCTGTCTCGCCCGGCGGCTCCGGCCGGCTCGGCCCCTCCGGGCCCGGCGTACAGCTGCCGCTATCCCGCCGGGGCCGCTGCAAAGGGAGCGGGTGGGGACGGGACAGCGGGCAGGGGCACGGAGGGCGGGAGCGGCCCAGCCCCGGGGCGGGCAGGCCCGGCCCTCACCTGAGGCGGCGGGACCTTCCCCCGCACCCCACCGCCCCGGGGGCAGCCGCGGGGGGACCAGCGGGCGCCGAGGCGGCTCCGGGCGGAGGGGCGGCCTGCGCCG